>PVIJ01006479.1:40988-91847 GCA_004024925.1 Scalopus aquaticus | reverse complement strand
ATACAAGCGGTGTAGGCCAGAGGTGTACGGGGCGGGGGGTGGGGTGTGTGTGAGAGGATTCACCAGAGAAAGAGTGGGGAGCAGAACAGGCCAATCTACTAAAATACACTGCTGAGGGGAGCAGCGGACAAAACAGGAGAGGTCTGCTGTACCATGTGGGAAGGTCCCTGGCCAGGGATCAAAGTGATGCTACAGTGGCTGGCAATAGCTTCATAGTGCTGAGACTTAGCCTCTTTCTCCCCAGGGAGGCCCCCAGCCTGCAGTCTGTTTTTGAAAACCATTACTTAGTACATTTGATATATTCAAGCTTGATTTCAACTTAATTTGACCCATACTAAAACCCCCAAAGAAATTTCTGTTATTTTATTTAGTTCTAAATGTATCCTTTAGTACTAATGGTTTTTGTTATTAACACTTGTATTTGCTGACTCTAGCTTTTATTTGTTTTAGTTGCTTTTCAAGGTTTTAAGAACACAATGTTCTTTTTTTACCCATATTAAATTGACTGTAATATTTTAAGATCATTTCCAATTTTATTCACATTAGACCATATGTTGTCTCAACAGGTTTTAAGTTGTTTCAGCTGCTTTTCGGTTAAATATTTTAACTTTAAATATTATCATCAATGTTCTAGCATGCAAATACACTTATTTCAGTGTTTTTACATTCACAACTACTGCTTTTAATAGTTTAAAACCTTATTTAGTCCAAATCTATTCTTGGAATATGATTTCAAAGTGTTCTGGGGAGAGGAATAACTATTTTAAGTGACTCTATTAATCTTATGCTTTCATGCAGAGTGAAGATCAAAAGTCTTAATGAGGACAATACATGAAGAATCAAAATACCTTTGTCCCTCTGACTAGCTCAAATAACTGAGTCAAAGTCACTTTACCAGTCGAGTCTTAGCCTGCACATCTGTAAAATGAGGTATCATGTATTTTGGGTTAATTTCAGAAGGTGCTAGAGCAACTGCTACAACAGTAGTTCTAGTCTTCACAATTTTGCCACCACAGGGATCAAGTTTAATTTTTTTTTTTACTTTATATTCAAAAGAAATTTTATTTTACAATGGTAAGTAGAAACCTATGTTGTTTTCCATACATGAAGTGTCATAATAAAACAAAACAAAAGAAAATAAAACCATGCTATTACATTCCAGCTAGGTGTGATGGAAGGGTAACTCAGTTGCGCAGTTGTCAAACTAACAACCAAGTGAGATATTTTTCTTGATGTTAAGAAAAAGAAGGTGTAGGGATGTAAAGAGAACTGAAGATGACTTTCTCATCTTAGAATTCCTTATTATGCCAGGTTACAAGTTTCCCTGGTTTCACCTAAAGTCAAAGGTGCAACTACCACCAGCCATGAGTCTCAGGCTTTCTAAAAAGCTAATGTAAGGTTTGTGGTGTAGCAAAGCAACCAACATTTCAGGAACAGTTATCCTTGGGGCATTCAGATCTTCTATTATTCAGATCTTCTATTTTAGGTATGGTCTTTCTCTTTACCAATGCAAGATACACTGCATGGTATTCAAAGACCAGAAATGCCAGTGGCCTACTAAAATCCCAGTAATATCAGGGACCTATGGGAGGGGGAGTAATTTGTCATACAAAGGAGAGTTCTTTGCTGGAAGGTGGTGTCCTTAGAAGAGGAAAAGGGAAGAGCTTGGGAGAAGGGGAATTGTGACAGTACAGATTGGCTCAGCAACTCCGCGGCTGTTTCAGTCTGGGTTAACTGGTGGTCTTTAGTACAGTCCAAATACATAAGAGTTTTCTGAACTCAAATCTTACCAAATGCAAGGCAGTCTGGAATGATCCCATGAGACTGTGACGTGGTTATTACAGTGGCTGCAGAATGACCTTCACATACTTTGCCTGGTGTGGGAAGAAGACCAAAGGCCAACTTGAGGGGGTGGGGATTTTATCTAGGGGTGACCCAGCAAAATCTGAGCTCAACAAACATGAATCCCTGAGTAAGTAAGTATTTCCCACTGCCTTCACAAAAACGTTCATACCAAGAGATTTCTGTAAAAAATGAAAACAAACGAAAAACTCAAAAATTACAGTTCCTGTGACCCTTTTGGTAAACTGTGGTTACTATACCTTTCTTTTGAAAAGCTAATATTCACAGTAGTAGATCAAAAGCTCTGAGATTCCTGCCATAAATAATTAGCTAACCTTTGCTTAATCAGGTTTGTAATGTGTTGGCCAAATAAGCTTTCTTCAGTAACCTAGCAAAGCTCAGATTTAGGGTCACCCTCTCTGTCTTTAAGGGCACGTCACCCATAGGGCACTCTGAACCAGGACAAAGAGAAATGTTGAGTAAGAAACAACAATGCCCTATTTTCTTAAATTGTTTAAGAATGAGAGGTTTTACTCCGGTATTAATGTACAAGATTATTTCCTGGAAATCTTAAGAACTCTGAGACATTTTAGTGATTTTGGAATTCTAGTTTTATGTTACTATTTTTGGATGTCCTTGTTTCCTTAATCAGACATAACAAATATATCTTGAGGTGACCAATATTCATTTGCTGGAAACAGACCTGGATCAAATATCACCAAATGCAATCAGTTGAGAGAAAGTATTTTGCAAACACCAACATGGGGCACAAGTGCCAATTGTTACCCTTGGGAAATCTGACTCCAAATCAGATTCTTCCATAAACCAACATTGGAACCCAGAGTATGGTCATCCCCACTTTAATGATTAGGAAATAGAGACTCTGAGAAACAAAACAGCTTACTCAAGACCATCCATAATCCCCCTGTGACTCAAAACTCCAACTCCCAGCTCAGTGCTCTCTCCACTCGCTGTACTCTGGCTCCTCTGCCCTCTGCCTTTCAGATGCACACCTGATGTCATTTGAGCCTTTTCCAGTTGACCTGGGTGTGTCTTCCTCCTGTCCTAATTCTTATATTCATTGCCTCCACTTGCCCTAGGATCTTGACCTTGGTCCCCCCCACCCACCCACATGCCTCACCCCAGACTGAAATGATCTAGTGTAGTTTTGCTCTCTCTGGGGTCCTGACTACTGAGGCACTGAGCCTGAGCCTAGCCTATAGGCTCTTGTCTCTGCGTTTATGTTGATCCAAATGACCTAATTCTTTGTCCCATAAATGACTCTATGGTCAGATCAGAGTGTCCGTAGAAGCTTTGACCTATCAGAATACTTACCCCAAGAGCCTTTGTCTTGGACTAGAAACCTTGTGACCACATGACAGATTGGTCATGATTCCTGCTCACTAAGATTTTATCTCTCAATTTGGCTGAGGAACAAAACACCCAGTTGGAGAGGTCCCTGAACTGACCCTGCTCCAAACCACACCCCCATCCTTCCACCATCCTGACTCTCCCTGTCTACCACCACTGAACTCAGCCTTCATTCTGATGGCCATCCATGCTGATTCTGTCCCACTACATGTTAGCCAGGAGGCTCTGTTTTATGGAGTCCTAGTTTTCCCAAATTCTTTGGTTTATCTCTGGTTTATCACATGCCTTTTGGGAAGGACTTGGAAACTTTTCTTCATGAACTTCTCCCATCAGAGTTTAGCAACACCTAACTCCATGCTCCCTGAATCTTTCCTGCCTCTACAGCCCCCTAAAAGCCCTAGTTGGGTGAGTGTTGGGCAAGAAGGACCCTACTCTTGGGTAGACAAGTTCCAGGCTCCTCCATGTTCTCGCTTAATATAATAATAATAATAATGATAATAATAATAATAATAATAATAATAATAATGACAATAATAATACGGAGAATATTAACAATATTAATAATAATAACAATAATAGTATGGAGAACCACAAGAACCATTGACATCTATTTAGCACAGACAGATTACCAAGCATTTTGCTAATCAAGCACTTTAGATGGTTTATTTCATTTACAGGTTTGCCCTGCTGTGTGAAAATAGAATGCTCCTATTTGGTGTGATTTGGTAGGTTAATTTTGAGGATCTGGGAACACTATTTCCACTAACTCATGTTTAAAAATGTTTTTGCATTCCAGACACAAAAATAACCTAGCAAATCATACCAAATTGGAATGTTCTACTTCCTGATAATGGGAGAAACCTGTAACACCGTAGGAATCCTATGCTTTCACCCATGCATGCATGAGGAAAATAAAGATCAAAGAAGCTATTTGTCAAATGTCAATACTAAGTGATAGATACAGGATTTGAAAACAGACCACCTATAATCCTCAACTGTTCTGCTTCCCCCCTTCACAGTCAATCTCTCCCTTCAAATCAGGAGGAAAAGCAAATTTCCCAGTGAGAACATTTTACTATCTTCAAGAAAAATTCCATCCTATGCACACAGAAATGGGTTACAGGAGACAAAAAACCCCTTTTCTCTTCACGGCTACTCCTCATTTCTAATTCTCAATCACAAACTTGTTTCAGAGGCAAAGAGAGCAGAGAGTTAGCCATTTTCATACCAACTATTTTAGACACTAATATCCAACTTTGAAATTATTCCTCAGCAGTTTGTTCAGACTATACTTATATAAAGCAAACACTTAGGCAATCTAATCTGTCTAAACATTTACATCCCGCCCAATCTTTTTAAAACGTTGGGTTCTGCCAACAGTTTCTGAGGGACCTTGGAAGGCTGTTCCCATGGTTCACTTTGTGTTGCTGAAAATATAAATGTCAGGATTGGCAATGGTTTATTAGGCCCCACTGATAACTACAAAGTACAATACTTTGGGTATTTTCCCAACACGGGTTCTCCGAGAACAGACAGAAAAAAGGTCTTATCTGAGAGTCCCCAGATTTTGACCTTAACATCCATTACACTGTCTTCTTAGAATTCCACTGAGATGCTTGGAACATAAACCTTCCAGCTAGTTCCTGTTGCTCTGAGGACATAGCAGGTCCCAGGCCTGGAGACCACCCCCCGCCACCGCCCCAACTCTGCTCAGCTGCTGGAATTAAAAACATTTTTCTTCAGGTTCAGTTCTCTTCAGTCCTTCAGCCACTAGGAACCACACCTGAAGCATGATGGGTCCTTATGCCTATTAGCAATGGTCAAAATTGGGTTGTGTTACATTTAAAGTGCCAAAATGACATCTAGGCCCCTGCAAAGTCACAGCTCTGTACTGCTTCAATCTCAATAAAGGCAGGCCTGTGTTTTATCAACAAATTCCACAAAAGTCTAGGACAATCAGCTCAGTGATACCTTGACTTCTCCATTCATTTCTTCACTCTATTGCCAATCCAGCCTCCCTCCCTCACTTCCCTGATTTTCCCTTCCCTTCCTCTTTCCTATCCCCCCTCCTCCCCTCCCTCCTTCCCTCTCTCCATCCTTCCCTTCTTCCCTCCCTCCCTCTCTCCCTCCCTCTCTCCCTCCTTCCCTCCCTCCCTCCCTCCCTTCCTTCCTTCTGGTCTTCTGCCTGTTTTTTGTAAATAAAGTTTCTCTGGTGCACAGCCATGCCCATTTGTTTATGTATTGTTCATGGTTGCATTCATGTTACACTGACAGAGTGGAATAGTTGCAACAGACACCATGGGCCGCAGCACCTGAAATATTAATTGTCTGGCCCATTGCAGGAAGAGTTTGCTGCCCATTGGTTTAGATTAAGTCATCTGCAATACATGTAATTTACAACAGGTTATTGTGTGTTCATTTCACTCATGCATATAAGGGGCATGATCTATGGAGCTAATGGAAAACAGCCTAAATGTTCATCAATGTAGGAACAAATAGCCCATATTGTGAAGTGCTCTTACACTAAAGTATTATATAGCAGGAATGAATTAGATTTGTATGTATTTACAAAGAAAAATTTTAACTGAAAGTTGCAAAAGGTAACATATAAGTTACAAACCATAAATACATGCAGGGATGATATTCATTGCCTTCAATATAGTAAATTCTGCTAAGGAGGTTAGCGAATGAGATGAAATGATGAAGCAGCTTTAAGTTATTTCTGTTTTTTTAAAGATTTGTATCAACTAAGGCAAAATGATAGCATGCATTCAATATTAGTAGTAAGACTACTGTGTTTTATTATTTTCCTCTACATTTGAATTTTTTTATTTAGAAAAGGAATTTATTAAAAGGAGATAGGGAAGCCCAAAGTACCGATGGAGAAATACCTGACAGTCCTAACTATTTTCAAAACCAGTTATTGATCAAAAAAAGAAAAAGAAAAAGGAGAAACTGCTGCCACCAAGGTATTACATTTGAAGTTGAAATAACAATATAAAAGAAAAGCATAAAAAAGCCCAGATCACTACTGCAAGCTAAGCCTTTTATGTGTAGTTGTCAAATTACAAGACACAGACAAGCGTGTCCCCAAAGCTTGGGGCAGTGTAGCTTTGGAATAACACCAATTCTGCCACTTACTAGCTGTCATTTCAGCTCTCTAAGCCTCCTTTCTTTCTAAGAATAAAGATAATATCTACATCATAGGTTTGTTTTGAAATTTAAAGATTATCCATGCAAAGTACCTTGTACCATGCAGACACATACTAATTGCTCAGTAAATGATAGCTCTTATTACTACTATTTTTATTATTATATGGAAAGTCCTTGCTGAGCACAAATTGGTTCAGTAAGATCAGCATTAATCAGAAGTTTCCCTAACATGTAAAGTTTGCCAAGACTTGGCAAGAAAGACTTGGCTAGACCTATATTTTAAGGTGGTCTATGAAAAGCAAGCAATTCATAAGGATCAAGGACCACTTTATTAGAAGGTGGTTGTCTGCCTGGAATCTCAAGGACTGAAATCCTGGAGTGTGAATTATCTCCAGCTGCACCCCAGGGAGAATGTGCCCTGAACCAATGGGGTGACCGTCTCTTTCTTGGACATGTGCCTTCCAAGCAAGTAAAGAGAAACATGAGACAGACATCAACACATGAAGCTCTCTTAGGCTCCCTCTGCTCAAATTCAGTGGTAGAGCAAGCTTTTAATAAATGCTGTAATAACTTGCTAGGCACTTATGTTGTGCTATACGATGGCTGCCACAGTCTAAATAACTGAGGCCAGTCACTCAGGCACTGTATGTCTGCACCCCAATAACACTGGAATCCAAGACTCAGGGTGTTTCCTTGGTCAACAACTCTTCCCACAAGTTGTCACATCCTTGCTAGGACAATTAAGTGCATCTCAGCACAACTCCAAGTGATATCTGGAATACTGGTTTATCCTGGACTTCACCCCATGCATTTTTTCCCTTTGCTAATTTCAACCTATGGCTTTTCACTGTCATAAGTAATTGTGCATATAACAGCTTTCCTAAGTCCCGTGATGCCATCTAGCAAGGGACTCCCGGCACACTTAGAGGTTCAGAATGCTGGCATATCCAGTGCATTTAACATGCAAATAAATCACACAGATGTAGAAACTGAGTAAAATACTAAATCACATATCTGATACAGACGGAACTGACACAGTCTCCATGGCCACGGCTGTAACTGAGGCAAGATGGCAACATAAGGACTGAGTGGAAGACAACCTGAGCACATTTTCTCAGCCAGCCTCAACAGCACTGCAACTCTCACAGGACGAAACCCCAGAAAATTCCCAAGAAACAAAGGAAGCAAGTTGTTCCCAAACCTAGAAGGACTATGGTTTCCCCAAGAGTGGGATCTGAAGGATGACTGTAGAGTAACACGTGGAGAGAACATCAGGTAGAAAATTCTGGATGGTGCCTGGGTATCTTTCTAGAGCTGAACATAAGGCCAATTTAGAAATCTAAGAAGTATATACTTGCACCTCTGACTGCTATTTCCAAAGAGTGACCTGTGAAGGAGAGCACAACAGGTGTTGGTGCATGTGTCACACGGGGACCTACATGATGTTGGGCTAAGCAACTCGAATAGTTGTAACTGCAGGACTTTCTCAGAGCCTCTGGCTCCTCACTTGCATGCTGAAGTGTCAATACAGGAATAGAACATGCAGAGCCCCAAGTTTATTTGACCACAGAATTCCCTTTCAAACAGGATGCAGAGATTGATTGTTCTGTCGGATGCCAGGTAAGAAATACTGTTCATCCAGTAAAAGATGAACTGATACTCGGCAAAACTCAACATCTTTGCTTCAAAATTCTTTTTCCCCTGTAAGCCCTTGTGGCATGAGCTGCTTTGCTAACTTTCTTAGTAAAGATATCCCCAAAGCTGGAAGATGTACTGGAATAAGCACCGATTTTGAGGAAAACTTAACCTGGGTGTGACCTAAGTTTCCCCAGATGTGGTGATGACACTTCTCAGGGTTGTTAAGAGGATAAAAAAATGAGATAAAATCTGAGTTACCTTAACAACAGACTTGCCACAAGAGAAGACATTTATATATATATATATATATATATATAATATTACATATATATATCTAATATATATAATATTACATATACAATATATACATATATTTGTAATATTGTATATATAAAATATTATAAATATTATGTGTATATTATAAATATATATTATAAATATACATATTATATTATATATAAATATATATATATATATATATATATATATATATATATATAAAATTTCTGCCCCTTACCCCTAATCATTAACCTCCAAACTCTTACACACCTGTTTGAGAGGGGAAAGCAGGCACCTCACACTTGCTCAAGTGTTCATGGGAAGGGGGATACGTCAATCAGCCACACGCAGTGGTGGTCGTGACCGGGCCATCTCCAGGACCCAGAGAACCTGGGACACCCAGGATGGCAGTGACTGGGGACTCCAGAAGGAAACCAATTTAGAACTGGTTGTGAGGGGGGGCATTTCCTACCAAGCAGGGCCCATGTTTAGTGGCGTGTGTCGGTATTCCTGTGCTATTACAGCAAACAGCTCTTCCTCTACTCGTCTGCTTCTCCTGGACAACTTTATTCTCCAGCTGTGGTAATTTTGTTAATGAGGTTAAAACTAGCTACCACATCTTAGTTGTACCCTGGGTAATGAGCAGGTTATAGTAATTACCTTATTTAATCCTCCAGCAACCCAGAGTTACCAATAGAAATGAACACAGAGAGGCAGAGTACTTTGAAGTTTACAAGATAGGAAACTAAATGTGTCTGGCCCCAAACCAATGTTAACCAATGCCCTCAACTCACTATGAGCTCCATTTTCTCTCACGATGGGTCCCCTCTGCTTTCTATCCCTGCAGAAGACTCCTGGTCTTGAGATGACAGCTCACCCACCTCCACAGCAAGAATCTGGTGTCGGATGATAATTGACTATGTCCTCATCTTCCTATCACTTCCTGTCACATGGCAGATGGCAGAGGTCCTCTCACACTCAAGTATGTGGACTATGGGAACTGGTAATATCTTGGGTTGGAATTTGTACTTTGGTGTATTGGATGAGAAGATGCATAGAGAACAATGTCTTGTTCTAGGCTGGTAGAAGATTAGCGATGTGATTTTTCATGCCCTTTATACCCATCAACTCTGGGGGAAGGCTTTAACTCCTTAAGGTTGCCAAAAAAAACTCTATCAATAAATTCTTACCCACTTTTCACCAGCAGCAGAGCAGTTGGGGAAAAAGGTTAAAAGAATATGCGCAGAAGCACCAGAGACTGATGAGAGGTGTTACAAACAAGTCTCATGTGCATGTTGCCCTGACCAAGGAGAGAAAATAGTCTTTGTTGGACTCATGCTTTTGACAGCATCTGGATCCTTTTAGCACACATATTTATTTCATAACAACATGAGATCACATGCCAGAATGATTAATGATCTATTCGACCACTCTTTTTGCATAAATCCGCAAATCTGTTAGGGAGGCTCATTATCTGAGATGGGGCAAATCTGCATTTTGCTTATTTTTCACAAGAATCTCTTACATGGACCACACTTGACCATGGACAAGGCTGGAGACATTGGAAACCCCTTTAAGCATCTTCCAAATTAGCAGTACCTGAACTCTTAGAAAATAATTTCCAGGGTCTTAGGTAGTTTTCATGTGTTTTCCCAAAGGGAAATAGTGATCTAATCCTCAAATTGGGAGAGAAACTTCAGAAAGGAAGAAAGAGAATATGGGCTGATAAAACTGAAACAATTTACTGACAAACATTTTTAAATATGCAGGATAATGTTGTATAATTATACTGGAAATAGAATGAATGCCTTGTAAAACACTGGAATAGAACCACTATTTTCTACATGGCAGATTTTAGGATAAGTGATATCTCACTAAATTCCATCCAGGAAGATTTAGAGTCTGAAGTAACAATTGTCAAGTCTCCATGCAAGCCCTGAGATGCCCAGGACCCCTGTCCCCCTTCACTGTTCACCAGTGGTGGGCAGTACAGGCAGCGCGAGGTGCCTCCCCTCTCCTCCAGTCACAGCAACGCGTCAGGCTTTCTCACAGTTCACAGGGTGAGAGGTCCTGGCCTTTTTATACATACAGTACTTCAGGGTTGCCTCCCAGAGCCAGCTGACCTCCTAGCTGGTTCCTTGGATGATGTGGTCACCTCAGGAGGCATCCTTTACACAGACGGGGGTAGCTTGGGCCAGCTCTGCACTTATACTTGAGAATTCTTCCTTGGGGACATGACCCCTCTGCTTCAGCAATCTGATCCTGATGGCCACAACCAGGACCAGGGAAGAAGAAGCACAGGCCCGCTTTGGTCCAGGCAAAGGCATCTTTGAACCAAAGTGGAGCAACCCCAGGTTTCCAGGTAAGGAGCAACTCAAAAGGGTCTCAGGAAAGTACAACCAGAGATTGCCAGAGGCCCTCTGTTTTCCTGGTGCTGCTCTCCAGTAACATTCCTTGCAGTAAACTCCATCAGAGTCACAACGTCTGGTGAGGACTAACTTATAATACCAGTAAAATATCCTTTCTGGGGACCTCAGAAACCCAGTTATGAGGAAATTCACCAAGATAAATGGTACTAAATGCAAGACTCCAGTGAAGGAGTATCTATAATAATAGGGAAAAAACTGAAAGGGAAGATTCTGGAAGAGGTAACATACTCAAGATCCAATACCAAATTCTATCAGGCCCACAGCCCTGGTTGTTCCTACAAAAACAAAAACAAACAAGCAGAAACCTCATCTATCCTCAAAACTGGCTTGTATGAGTTCCATGTTTATAAGCTAACACAAATCATATTATTCTTTTCAACTTTAGAGGCCATGTCATTTGTCTCCCCATTAACCTTTCCTCTTTAATCAAAGCAGACAGTAGTATCTGCTTTGGATTTGTAAAATCCTCCTTGCCCCAACATTTCCCAAATCTGAGTCTATGTGGGCCTGGCCTGAGGTTTAGCCGCTGTTCCACCTGACACAGGACAGTATAAGTGCCCAGAGCTCTAGCCACACCCAGATGTGGTGACTGCCAGAATCTCAGATTCCAGATGTAAACAGAGTCAAGTGTTTCTCCCAGAACTGTAGAATCAGAGTCAATTCCTGGGTGTGGGAGTTAAGAATCAGAACAGACTATGAGAGGTACACAACTCACAGATGAAGACTACGCTGGGGAGGAAGAGTCCTAGTGCCAAACACAGCATCCTCTAAATGCCACTGCCATTTTTGGGGACTGAACTAAGGTCTCACAGGAAAGATGCCTCCTGAGCGCTGCACAGTGCAGAGTTTTGGGGAGAGGGGTTGAATGAGGAGTCGGAAGGCATAGCAGACAGGCGGCCATGATGTTGGAAGGAGGGGATATGGGTATGTTCCCAAACAGCTGGCGGGAGTGGTTGATCCCTCCAAAGTACCACTTTCTACCATCCAACCAGATTTCCAGCTGGTCCAAGGAAGGGATGTGCCCCCCAGGATAAGAATGGTTAAAGTGTTCTTCAAATCTTCATCCAAATCTTCGTCCCCACTACCTTAACTCACTCCCACTTGGGTCTTAGATGTGAGCAGGTCCTTTTGTGGGTACTCCTACCTCACGTATCAAGGCAGAGATGAGGCTGGCTCTGAACAACAGCCCAGCACCTCTCTATTGGGTGGGATCTGCCAGCCCTGCTCTTCTCATCTCCCCAACTCTGGCATTTCCAGTTGTGCCCTGGCTTCAAAGCCTGCTGCTGGCCCCGTTGGTTCTGGTCTTCCCTCTTGGCCTCATCAGACATTGGTTTCTCTGTTTGGGTCTTAGCTCTGCTCGGCCTATACCACTTCTGGGGGCCTCTCCAACCTGGGATGAAAACATTCCTTTACAGCTCTGGGCACAGAGAATCCCACTAAACTAATATTGAAACCATACCAGGAAAAGAAGACTCAGACAATGATACACAGTAGCTTACTTGTTATAGTGGGATCTGAATCTACTTTGAAACTCAGTGTTCAGAAATGTACCCCAAATAAACCAACCCCAACATTGCTTCACAGGCAGACCCTCCAGCTCTTGCCTGATCATAAACTCAGAAGGCCCAGAGTTGATGAGGCAGACTAGATGGGAGCAGAAGCTGGAATCCAACTAACCCCACTGTGCAGGAGTAACTGAAGGTAACCCATCTTTCCAGTGTCATGTACTGAAAAGACTGGGTGGTGTTTCCTTCCCTCCCCACAAGTTCCACTGGTTAGAAGAGAGGATGTAGGCCTCCAGGCAGAATATAAGCTCAACTAAGCTGAAGCACTCACTCAATTGAAAAACTCTGAATTGTAACTTGAATCTCAAGTTCCTGGTGGAGGTCCTCAGGTAGCCCAGAGAAAATCATTATAAAATGAGATATTAAATTACCTCAAAGAAAGCACAAGAATCACTTTTTCTATCTGGGAAAAGGACAGCCCTGAACAGCAAGGACAATCTTGGAAAAGGCAGAGTAATAAAAAGGATGTGGGCCCTCTAGACATTAATACATATTACAAAGGACTTATAATGGAATCATGTTATTAGGATATAGCAGTTTAAAAATATATCATTTTAAAAAATTTAAAAAATCGGGCCTCCCCGGTGGCGCAGCGGTTAAGCGCTGCGCTGTGGAGCTGTCGGCAGCAGCAATGCGAGTTCGACGCCCAGCCGGGGAGAATCCCACATGGTGCGGCAGACCTCTCCTGCCTCGCCCGCTGCTCCCCTCAGCAGTGTATTTCTGATCTGCCTGTTCTGCTCCCCGCTCTGTTTCTGGTGAACCCTCTCGCCGCCCCATGCCTCTGGCCTGTACCCCAGCTTGTATGTATAAATAAAAAATAAATCTTTAAAAAAAAAAATTTAAAAAATTTAAAATCTTAAAAATTTGTATGTCATATGTAATAGGGTGCTATAAGAGATACTCACAAAGATGATTTATACTACTCATTGATTACTTACTTGTAACAGACAAATGTAGTCTAAATGATTTTTATAAATTTATTCATTTAATAATCACAACAACCATATGAGGTAGGTATTTGATCCTTCTCATTTTACAGATGGGGAAAAAGAAGGTCAAGAGAGATTAAACCACTTGTTCAAGGTCATACAGTTATAGAGTAGGTAAGTCAAATCCACCCTAAAACCGGAGTCATTGTTGGCATCCATTATACCCAGCGGCTTCTCTAGCAAAATAAACTGAAATCTGTTATAGGATGAATTTTAAATAAACTATTGTCTCTAAGCACTTGTTTATTTGTGTGTTCTCTTTGGTAGCACATATACTAAAATTGGAAGGATTCAGAAAATGTAGCATGACAACGAATGTGCCACGATGACACACAAATTCATGAGGCATTATATTTTTGCAGTGCAGAGAGGGAAGTAAATAGCAACACAGGCCTGCATCAAGAAACAAGAAAGTTCACATATAATAATCTAACCCTATACCGTAAGCAACTAGACAAAGAACAAATAAGACCAAAATCCAGTAGAAGAAAGGAAATAGTAAAAGTAATGTCAGAAATAAATGAAATACAAATAAAAAAGACAGTACAAAAGATTAAAACCAACAGCTGGTGCTTTGAAAAAATAAACAAATAGATATACCTCTAGGTAGGTTCACTAAGAAAAAAGGGGATAAAATCTAAAAGCAGAATCAGAAACAAAAGAGAAGTTGCAACATACATCTCAGAAATACAGAGGATCTCTAGAACATGTTACCAGAGGGGGAAGGGTAGAGAGAAAAGGTGGGAGGAGCCTCAATGGATCATGGGCACCTTGGAGGTGTGTTTGGTGTGTTAACATACCCCTGAAGAGGTGGGGTCCTGTATTTCTTGATCACATACAGTGTTGTAAATCAATGTCACCTTGGTAAGATATACATAAAGGCTGAAATTCTGCCCTTTGCAATGACATGAATGAACCTAGAGGGGATTATGTTAAGTGAAATAAGTCAGATGGAGAAAGACAAATACCATATGTCTTCACTCATAATGTGGTAGATGAAGAGAAAAAAATAAACAAGTAAAACAAAAACAATCTCTAGACTACAAGAACAAAATAATGGTTACCAGAAGAGAAGAGGGGAGAGAGAGGAGAGGGCAAATTGGATAAAAAGGGTCAACATATATTTGTACGATAATGGATATAAACTAGACTTTTAGTGATGAGTATGATATATACAGGTATTGATAAATAACTCTGTATGTCTGAAATCTGTATAATGTTACAAACTAATGTTACTTCTATTAAAAAAAAGAAAGTTAAAGGAAAGAAAGACGTACAGAGGATCATAAGAGACTACTATTAATATCTTTATGGTATTCGATTGGATGGCCTAGAAGAAATGGACAAATTTTTAGAAGCATACAATCTTATGAGACTGAATCAGGAAGTAATAGAAAAACTCTCAACAAATGTATATAGAAGGAATGTGCTTCAACATAATAAAGGTCATAAATGCCAAACTCACAGTTACCATCACACTCAGTGTGAAAACTGAAAGCTTTTCCTCTATGATCAGGAAACAGACAGAGATGTCCACTCTTGCCACTACTATTCAAAATAGCACTGAAATCCTAGATAGAGCAATTAGGCAAGAGAAAGATATAAAATGTGTCCAGATTGAAAATGAAGAAGTAAACAAGTAAAACAAAAACAATTGTTTTTTTTTTTTGAAATTGAAGAGAGGATATGACAATATACTTTGAAAAATCCCACAGACATCATAAAAAGCTATTAGCAATCATAAATAAATACAATAAACTGGCAGACTATGAAATTAATATACAAAAATATGTTGTGTTCCATATGCAAATAATGAATTAGCAGAAAGAGAAATCAGGAAAATAATCCCATTTACAATCAATTAAAAAGATTAAATACCTTCCTTGGGATAAATTTAACCAAAGTGGTGAAAGAGCTGTATACTGAAAACTATGACATAATTGAAAGAAACAGAAAAAGACATACAGAGATGAAAGGTATTTCATGCTCATGGATTAGAAGAATTTACATTGTTATGTTGTTGTATTACCTAAAGAAATATACAGATTCAGTACAATCCTATTAAAATCTCAATGACATTCTTCATAGAAATAAAACAAAAAAATCATGACACTTATTTGGAACATCAAAAGACTGCTAATAACAAAAACATTCCTGAGAAAACACAAAAATGGAAATATCACTTTCCCTGATTTCAAACTATATTACAAAGTGCTAACAAGTAAAGCAGTGTGGTACTGGACTAAAAACAGACACATAGATCAGTGGAACAGAATTAAAATCCCAGAAATAAACCCATACTTCTATGGACAATTAATCTACAACAAAGAAGCCAAGAGCCCAATGGAGCAAGGAAAGCCTTAACAAATGTTGTTGGAAAACTGGACAGCCACATGCAAAAGAATGAAACTAGATCATACCATACAAAAAACGTAATTCAAGATGGATTAAGATTTGGACATAAGATCTGAAACCATGAAATACATAGACGAAAACATAGTTTCTTGACATCAGCCTCAGAAATGTATTTGGACACTTGACTTCAATGGCAAGAAAAACCGAAACAAAAATAAACAATGGACTACATTAAACTATAAAGCTTTTTCAAAGCAAAATAAACTTACATCAAAAAGAAAACCACCTGAATAGAAGATATTTGCACATTATACATCTCACAATGGGCTAATATTCAAGATCTACAACAAACTAACAAAACAATAAAAAAAATACCAGATTAAAAATAATGGACAGAGGGCCTGAATAGACACTTCTCCAAAGAAGACATACAGATGTCCAATAGGCACATGAAAAGATATTCATCATTTCTTATTATTAGAGAGAAGAAAATCAAAACAATGAGATATCACCACACATTGTAAGAATGGCTAGTGTCCAAAAAACAAGAAACCATAAGTGTTGGAGAAGATGTGGAAAGAAGGGAAGTTTTATTGGTGTGCAATTGTGGTTCTGTTGGTGTGTAAGTTGGTGCAATCATTATGGAAAACAGTGTGGAGATGCCTCAAAAAATTAAAAATAGTAACTCCATACAATCCAGTTGGAACTTATCAGAAAAATATTTTAAAAGTATATCAAAAAATGCAAAAAACAGAACCTCCCTGGTGGCACAAGGGGTTAAGTCTTAGCACTATTAAGCTAATGGGAACCACTGAAGCACGAGTTCAATCCCCAGCCAGGAAACTGACCCATATGGCGCAACAGACCTCTCCTGTCTTGCCTGCTGCTCCCCTCAGCAGTGTATTTCAGTAGATACCCCTGTTCTGCTCCCCACTCTGTCTCTGGTGAATCCTACCACGCCCACCCTCCACACACACCTCTGGCCTATACCCCAGTTCTTACATGCATAAATAAATAAAAAAATGCAAAAACATGAAATCAAAGAGATATTGCAACACTGTTGACAACCTATGTGTCCATCAATTGATAAGCAGAAAAAAGAAAATATGATACAAATGCACAATGGAACACTATTCAGCTATGAAAAAAGATGAAATCCTGCCATTTGTAGCAACATGAATGGAACTAGAGGGAATATGCTTAGTGAAATAAGTGAGACAGAGAAAGACAAACACCATATGATTTCACTCATATGTGGTATATAGAGAAAAAAGCAAACAGATGAACTAAATGAAACAAAAATAAACTTTTGGACTGTAAGGCCAATTAGTGGTTACCAGTAGGGCAGGGAAAGGGAGGTGGGCAAATTGGGTAAAAGGGGTCGATTTGTATGGTAAAGGAGGGGTTTGGATTTTTGGCAGTGAATTTAATGTAGTTTATATACATGTTGATTCTCAACAATGAACATCTGAAACTTATATAATGTTATAGTGCAATATTAGTTTAAAAGTATGCAAATAAATAAAAATTTAAAAAATATCCTTTTGTCAATAAGCTCAAAATGGTATTGTGTTGGACTAAAATGATGGTTAGTAAACAAAGAAGCAATTTGAAAAACTGCTCATGACAAAATATGAAAATTTTTAAACGAAGAATAGAAGATGCATAGAAATTCTAAGTAAAATCATAAAAATATAACTGGGACAAACTGGAAGGAAATAAACATCTGTCAAGCTTGCACAAGCATGGTCAGAGCTAAATAGTGCTGTGCTGAGAGCAATGTCTGGGATGATAACCTACACTCCAGTAGTTTTAAAAGTCCTGGGGAAATTGATTTCAAAGTTCTGTTATATTTAGAATGGGCTAGAGCTCAGAGCCAAGTAAAGGAGTTCAAAGAGAATGGAGCCTTTACTCCCTCATCTTATCCCCCCAAAATGAAGGTAAATGAAATGTCTGTAGAAATCTAAAAGGAAGTTGCAAATAGAAAAAAAAATTAATAAGGAGCCTATAAAAATAGAAATAGAAATGGCCAAGAGACTTGGAAAGACACTCAAAAAGAAATTAAGAGATTCTGTGTTTAGCAAAGATGGAAAAGAAGGCTTATCCCCAATATACATAAGACTGTGTTCAAAGATGTTTAGTGAAGCGTTGTTTTCAAGAATATCTCACAAACCTCCTAGACAGCCATCAGAGGTGATGGATAAAATGTCTCATGACCCATCCGCTAAATGGGTTACTTGGAGCACTATCAGGACTTCAGTTAGTTTCTCTTTGTTGACCTAAAAACGGTTGACAACATATTTTTAAGTGCAGAAGGACATGCCAAGCAGCATAGTATATACGATCATTCAGTTTTTGTTAAGAAACTGAATAACATACAGAACCAAATATTAATGACAGTTATTATGAGTGATGGAAGCAGAACCTTCTCTTCAGCCTTTAATCTCTATTTCTATTTAAAACCATACAAACAACAGCAACAATTGAAAAACAACTTTTAATGAAAGAAACATTTTACTTGAGAAAGGCCTCAGGGTAGAGCAATTTCGCTTGTCTTGCAGCAGAGGCAAAGATTATTTTAAATAAAATAAGTTCTGCCTAGATCTTACCTCCTCCTTTAGCAAATTCCTATGTCCCTAAAGGAATTCAGCCAATTAAACAGTTATTGTTTTGGACAATGGTAAAATCTCAGAGCAAAAAGATTCCCCTGACTATGTTTTCAGAAGCTGGGAGTCGACATATTGGGAAGATGTTTATCAAAGCTCTGTAATGCTCTCCTAGAACTTGCCAGCACAATTTATTTATTTTTTTAAAGATTTATTTATTTATGCATACAAGCTGGGGTACAGGCCAGAGGTGTGGGGCGGTAAGAGGGTTCACCAGAGACATAGTGGGGGAGCAGAACAGGCAGATGGACAGAAATACACTGCTGAGGTGAGCAGCAGGCAAGACGGGAGAGGTCTGCCTCGCCATGTGGGAATCTCCCTGGTCGGGTGTTGAACTCGCATCACTGCTGCTGACAGCTCCACAGCACAGCACTTAACCGCTGCACCACCAGGGAGGCCCACAATTCATTTACTATCTGGTTTATAATTTCTTAATTTGGAACTTAACTGCTCTTATATACTGTTCTACTGACAGACATTGCATGAAGACTTGAAAGCAGACAATTTAGTGAAGATGAATACAAAATACTCCAGATTTTTACTGGCAGTTATTACTCTTACACTTATATTTTGGGGGACTGGTAAGGGTTGAGGGTTTAAAAGGTCAATCTCTACCTAGAATCGGCATTGTGTGAACTAGTGGGGAAAGTACTAGGTACTTCTACACAGCATTTGGTCCAAAAGTAACAACTAAGTCAGTCACTAATGGTCAGTACTAATCAAACCTTCACTTTTCCAGTGGTCCCTGTGCAGCTCTGAAAGCTCCTTCCAGACAAAAGGTCTTTGTTCTCAAGAGATGCTCTTCTGATACCCAATAAAGGTGCTGTTAATATTTGCTTCTGTCAACTCAGAAAGTTTTTGAAAAAAAATCATAAAATGCATAGGAGTGATATATCCAAAGGACAAAGTAAATAAAAATAATATTTTAAAAAAGCTCAGTTTGCTAGATATTTGGATGAAGCACATCTATAGGCAGGAACTTTTCGTTGCATGAAAGTCCTCATTATACTTTAGAGGCAATAATTATCAGTATGTTCCACACTGATCCAGTATAAGATTATATCCCAAGCAGATTTTTATTAAGTTATCAAAAAGCACAATCAGATCTGTATTTGCAGATGCAATAGATTGAAAAAACATACTACATAGTTAGGACAGCCATGATTATTTCTGTACTGAGCACGTACAAAATGGCTATTCCAGCCATTATTCCCTATATAAAATAGTATAACAGTTGTTTACATTGTATTGGATATGATAAGGAATCTAGAGATACTTAAGAGTATATGCAAATATTATTCTACTTTATAGAGGTATGCCCTTTACATAAAGGACCTGAGCATTCCGTGATTTGGGGATCCACAGGGGTCAGTGAATAGAATGTTGG
Source organism: Scalopus aquaticus (assembly GCA_004024925.1). Lineage (NCBI taxonomy): Eukaryota > Metazoa > Chordata > Mammalia > Eulipotyphla > Talpidae > Scalopus > Scalopus aquaticus. The sequence goes on along the minus strand of PVIJ01006479.1, from coordinate 72,173 downwards.
TTTTCAGGGACTAGAGGGTAGGGAGAAACAGGAAGTTGCTGATTTATGGGGATAAAGTCGCCCTAAGAGTAGTAAGTTCTAGAGCTCTGCTGTACAACATTGTCACTGTAACTAACAATACTGTATTACAACTTAAAATGTGTTAAGAAGGTAGATCTCATGTTAAGTGTTCTTACTATAACAAAATGAAAATTTTAAAAAATAATGGAAGATACATGAATGGGCCCACAAGCACAGGAAAAATATATATATAATAATGGAAAAGGGCACAGCAGAGGTAGCAAGGAGAAAAGAGTACTAAACTTTATTCCATTTACACTACACATGTTATCTCATTTAATCTTCACAAGTGATTCCATGATGTTGATATCATTAATCCCATTTTGCAGATAAGGAAATAGAGGCTCAGTGCCATTAAGAAATTAGTCTCAGCTAATAAATGGCAGGGTTGGGATGAGGATTCTCAACAAGTTATCAAAAGGGCCGCAATTAAGATTATGACTTCAAGGAATAGGACACTTTTAGACACACTGAAAACTGGGCCTTTGATTTTATGACACTTTTACAGTGTGATAACACATAAAAACTTGTGATAAAATTTTACATCTATGAAGCCAGGGACACAAAGCTTTGGCCTGAGTTAGGCTAATGCAGGACAGGTGCTACATAGATTTATGAATGCTGTTCGGTCAACTCCCTCAGCCCTGAGCTACATAACTGCTTTTCTGATCCAAAGACAAACACCAAGAAAGACTTGGCAGGGACTGTATCTTGTTCTAAAGGTGCAAATAGATAAACCGCCTTGGGGAAGCCTCAGAGGTCACCTGGGCTTATTGGGTCCAGACATGTCCACCAACCAGATGGAGCTGAATCACCTGGGAAGCTTGTTAAATGCAAATTCTTGGGCCCCACTCCAGACCTCTGGGGAGTAAGGCCCAGAAAGGAGAATTTTTAAAATGCTTGCTAGGGGAATCTTTATACATTATTGATTGGAATGTAAAATGGAACATTTTGGAAAACAGTTTGGTGGTTTCCTAAAAAGTTAAACATAGTATTATCATATGACCTAGCTATTCCACTTCTAGGTATATACCCAGAAGAAATAAAAACAAAAGACCCTACAAAACTTGATATGAATGTTCTTGGCAACATTATTTATTGTCTGTAAGTTCATCATTAGCTGGACCAAATTCCCAGGAACTGATGAAGACAGACCAAATGTGTTGTATCTGTATGATGGAATATTATTGTGCAATAAAAAGGAACAAAATATTGCTACAACTACAACATTTATGAACCTCAAAGACATTACATTACAAAGAATTACATTACATTACTGACAAGGTCACAGCCAGATGTAAGAGAATACATTTTGTATGATCCTATTTATGTGAGCTATCTGGAAAAGGTAAATCTACAGGATAGAAAGTACGTAGATTACTGGTTCCTGGGGACAGAGAGTGGGAACGGATATGAACAGAGCACAAGGAATATTATTGTTCTAATATTGATTTATGGTGGAGATTGTACAAGTTGGTAAATTTACTAAAAATCACTGAATTTTACACTTGAAGTAGGTGAATTGTATGATAGGCAAACTATGACTCAGTAGAGCTATTTCTTTGAACAATAGCTCCCTTGGTGATTTTGATGCATGAGCAGATTTAAAAGGCACTGAATTCCAATATACTTATCTTACAACGAGGAAACTGAAATCCAGAGAGGGAAATGATTCACCCAGGGTCACAGAGTGAGTTTATACAGAGCCAGAAAGCCTCAGCTCCATCTCTCTACAAAAGGAAACAGGGGTCAGGGGTGACTTGGTGAAATCAAGCAGAGGGGACGACAACCAGTCTCAATGAGTCAGACCCCACTAAACCCTTTTACCCCTCTACTAGCAGGAAGCTGGCTTGTTTTGCTTGAACAATTTAGGAAAGGGCTCAGGAAGCAGCTGGAGGCCGTGGATGGATCACAGACTTGGGAGTCAGGAGGGCTGAGTGCAAATCCCGGTCCTGAGTATTCAGAGTGACCCCGGGCAGGTCACTCCATCTCCCTGAGTCTCATTTTGTTCATCCATCTGTAAACGGACCTGATAACATCACACTGCCAGTGATACAGGTGAGGAAGACACTGAGTAATCCAGGCAAGAGATGATTCCAGATGATTTCCTTCCTGCCTGGCTGAAGGCACAGATGTCCAGCCAAATCTGCTTATCTAATCGTCACCACTAGTGCGTCCCTTCCAGCCTTTAGGACACTCAAATGCCTTTTCAAGGTTCCCTGATGCAGGCACTACCACTACCCCACCCTGATAGAGGGCTCAGTCCTAGTTTGATCCAAGTTTCCAGGTGTCATGAAACTCTGGAAAGGGGAAGAGAGGTCCACGTGTCTTTAGAGATATGAGAACTCAGACGGAGAACAAAATATACTTTAAAAAATAATATCCTCTAAGTGGCCACCATTGCATCAAATAGTGGATTGGGTGTGGTGTTATTACAAGACCAAGAGAATGTAAAACATCCTGTAATGTATCTCAGTAGAAAATCTTTGCCAAGAGAAAGAAATCTGTCTTCTATCTAAGAGGAATGTTTGGTAATTGTTTGGGTCTTGGATAAACTCGGGCCATACGTTTGGGGCCAAGCGTTTACATTTTGGACTAATCATAGAGTCCTGATGTGGATACAGGCATCATAGGCCCAGAAGAGTGAGTTACCAAGAGGGTCACAGCAGCTACAGCACTTACAGAAAGACGTGCAGCCCAGAGGCTGGGGGCAGGGGGGTATTGTGGGCCAAGATGCTTTCTTAGAAGGAGAAATGTAAACACAGTACCTCCTAAACTGAAACCATCCAAGTGGATCCTGTCCTCAACTTGTGTGATCCGGCAAGAAAATCAATGTGGCAGAAAGGGAAGGTGTGAAGGGTCCCACCAGCTCTGCCAGCTCAGACCACGTTCTGTTTGTTTTATTAGTTCCAAGAGAAATCTGACCCCTTGGAGGACCTGTTTGTGTCATTCACGAGTTAGCTCCTGGTAACTGAATTAGACAGTTACTAAACAGGCATTCTTTGTAAAAGGTCACTTGGGACAGACAAGAAGACAAAAGAAACAGAAGCCTATGGTTCGTGACAGCAAAGTGGGCTTAGGCTGCGAGGAAGAAAGCTTAATTTGAGAGCATTTAGTTCAGAGAGGTGTTAAAGACTTGTTGAAAATGTAACTTTAAGCACTGGTAGCAGAGGGTAAATGAGAACAGAAGGAGGTGGAAGGGGGAAAAAGACTAAGGCAGGAAAAATAGAGAGAAGAGCAAAGGCTAGAGGACAAATGTCTAAATGGAGAATGGAGCAAACTCAGCACCTGGGCTGCAGATGGCCCTGCCCAGGGGTTCCTGCTGGAAGAATCCCCCACACAGCCCTCACGCAGCCTCTAGGAGGAAGTGTGCTCCACACATACATCTCAGGCCTGGGGGCAAAGCCGAGATTTTCACTTCTGGTTAAAGAAGGAGGAGCAACTACCTGCCTTTACCTCCTCTCCCTCCATAAACCCTACTAAGATGGTTTTACTTAAAACCATCTTAATTTACAAGGACAGAAGCAACAAAAATGACAAGTTAGCAAGTAAAAGGTTGCAGCAAACTTGAAGGAAATAGAAATAAAGTGTGGTAAGAGAGCATAAGTTGCAAACACAGAACCCTTCACCATGAAGGAAACTGCTGAGAGCAGAGCCAACTGGCCTGACAACTCCAGCTGGAGGCACACGGCCCATGAAAGATGGGGGTCAGGACATGATGGAAAACAGAGTCACACCCACACGGGGCAGCCAGACCCCTCTCCTTCCCCTGCACTCCCCTCTCCTTCTCCAAACAGGCAAGAGTTTAGTTTTTGCAGCAATTGAGAAGGGGCTGCAGACTTGGGAAGTAGACATGGTGGAGAACAGAGGTGAGGAGAAGGGGCACCCAGCCACAAGTCCACCTCTCCAGGCAGGAGATGAAAGTATTCTTTTCTGGAGAAAATGAACAGCTTAGAGGAAAGCCATCCACGTACTGACATTGGCGTGTGATGTTCCAGCTGAAGAGCCAGCTCAAAGTCTGTTCTCCCCAACAAAGCACATCAGCCAAGGACCCCACCCATGCACGTACAACTCTCAATCTGGTCTTCAGTGCCTTACTGTCGACTATTAATATTAAGTAAAGGTCGACAGATATTCAGGGAAGCTTCTGGTGTGAAAGGCAGAGTCAAAACAAACAGAAAAATAACTTGGAAGTGGAAGAAGATGTGGTAAAAAGAACTGTAAAATCCAATTCATCTTAGAGAATGAGTACATTAAGAGACTGCATCCATGAAATAAGAATAGGACACAATATTAAACATACGATCTGGAAACAAGAAAGAACGGTTGGAAATAATAAGAGTATCATAGGAAATGATCACAAAAATTTTGAAGTTCAACAGAGAATCTAGAAAAGAGTGAGTAAACTCCACAGAAAGTAGAAAACAACAAGAACAAAATGGGAAGTAGGAGAGGAAAGGTAAGAAAATCTGAGACCATTCAAATTCGGGTTTGGGAAGAAATAAAGACCAGAGAAAGCACAAAGAATAGAATTATCAAAGAAACACAAAGAAAATAACCAGGTTGCCAAAAAGGGTTTGTAGTGAGGTATAAACAGCACAACACAGACACACAAAGGCACTTCCCAAGGCACGTCAGCGACAAGCAGAGGGACACGAAAGATTCAGAGAAGACCCTCGAAATGTTAAAGGCAAATTCATGTCAACCAGAAAACAAGGAGAATCAGAATGGCCTTGGTCTTGTATTAAGCAGAATGCTGGGAAATAATGGGGAAACGCCTTCAGAAGTCTCAGAGACAAATGACTTCCAACATTGATTTCTCAAACTCATTTAATCATAAGCAAAGTGTGGGAGAGAATGAATACCTTTTCAGATATGTGAAAAGAAAAATAAAATAGATTCTTTGCACACTTCCTTAGGAAGCTGTTAGAGGATGAGCTTCAGTTAAGCAAGAAAATAAACTAAGAAGCAGAAGAGATGGGGGTATGGCAGTCAGGAGCCATCACAATAAAAGAAGGTAGCTGCCCCAGTCCAGCACACCGCCACAGGGTGGGGGATGTAGCAGGGAACAGGTGGACGTCTCTAAGAGAAAGAAAATGTACTATGTATTCGATCACTTAGAAAAACTGACAGAAAGTCAGAAGATCCTGTGATTGTTAATTTCAAGTGTCAACTCAGTTCAGATATTTAGTCAAACATCATTCTGGGTGCTTTGAAGGTGTTCCTGGATGAGATTAAAATGTGAATTGGTAGACTCAGTAAATTAGATTCTCCTTTGTCAACATGGGGATTACCCTAACTTCATCTAATCAAGCCTGCACAAAACAAAAATGAATCCTCCAGAGATAAAAGGAACTCAGAACTGTCTGCCATGAGCTGGGACACCAGTTTTTTTTCCTGCCTTCAGACTCAAATGGGACCATCAGCTCTTCCTGAGATGGGAGCCTGCAGCTTTCAGACTAAAATGACACCATCTACTTGCTCTGGGTCTCCAGATTGCCAACTACAGCTCTTGGGACTTGCCAGTCTCTATAATTGTGATTCAATTCCTTATAATGAGTCTCTTTCTCTCTGTACCTCCTTTTGGTTCTGTTGTTGTTGCTGTTTTTCTGGAGACATAACTAATACAGAATATTGGATTATTTAGAAAGAAATGTAGTAACATATGAAATAACATATGAAAGAACTGAAATGGACATATTTTCAGACACAGAAATGTAAATGAATTTTTAAAAGTTCAGTTACAACCAAGGGGGAAAATTAAGAAGCAGAAGAGAGGCTGGGCGGCTGGTTCTGTAAGAGTGCTAAATCCAGTTACCTTACAAGAAGTCAAGAAGCACAATCCAAAATTGATAATTCACATTGTCTAGAAATATGAAGATAAATGCCAAAAGAAACAACTCAAGAAGTTAAAGAGAGGTGCCTCTGGGGAATGGAGAGGATTGGGTAGAATACTGTTTTTCATTATAAGTCTTTTAGCACTATTTGATTTTTAAATTATATACATGTGTTCATATATAAAAGTGTATTTTAAAAAGGGAAAAAGAAAGGAAACTAGATTTTCAAGACAGATTAACTAGAATATGATTATACATATTAAAAGTAAGTTGAATGGAGCTGGCAGTAGAGACACCTTTACAAGTGATGACAAGGTCACTTTTTTGTACCAACAACTTTATATGAAGTTGTTTTGACAGGTTTATAAAAAATTACAAAGGTAACTAACTTATGGGTTACAGTCAAAACAGATATTAATATAATCTAAACAATTTTTTTAAATTAAGCTCTAGTCAGTAGTGTATCACTGCTCCTCTGAGTAATTAAAGACTGAATGAAATCTAATCACTGTGCTTTCAGCTTCAATTCTGGATGTTATCATAAACAAGATCATTTTTAAAAGCAACCCAATATGTTGATAATTGTGGAGTTTCCCAAAGAGACACTGACAGGGCAAAAGAGGAAAAAAATCTAAATGTCACACAAATGAAAGCTTGAGACTTTGAATAAAATTTCCAGTGGCAGGATCATTCACAGATGTTAACAGTGCTCTATTGCAAACCCCTTCTAGTGGATTTAAGCAGACAGTCTATTTAGAAGACATTAGGAAGCCCCTCACCCAGGAATAGTGACTCTCTTAGACCAACACCTCCGGGAAGCCCCTGAGCTCCAGATTCTGCCACTGTCACCCACAACTCACACAACCGTACTACACACAGGAATTGGGACAGGGAACTGAGGGCTCCAAACCAGAGCGGAATTCCCAGTACCCTATTCCATTTGTCACTGGACCGAAAGAGCTGCTAAATGTTTTCTGGGGTCTGATGCATACCTGGGGGAGTACCCCCTTACATTGACCACCTCCCCACCCAAAGCTCTGACACTTTCATCTCATCTATTTTCCTAATAGAAATAGTTGATTTTATTCTCAAAAAGCAGCACTAGTAAATAAAGACCTCTATTACATGGGAGATTTCTCACTGCAAGTGTTTGCTTCTTTATGCAGAAATCCCCATGCAGAAGACCGCAGAGCCCTGAAGTGTGACTGTATTACCGTAGGTATTACCGTAAGGTGAGACTGAACACAGACTGCCCCAAGAGCTGTCAGCTGACTGTGTAATAATGTGTATCACAGATAGAGACACTATTTCAAATATATGCACATGCTCTTGTGATTAATAAGATAGTGAAAGGCAATAGTGAGCTGCATTGCTGCATTCCCTCATCATGATGTAGTGCATGTGCTGGCCGTTTTCTGTCCGTCTGCCCAGCTGCAGTCTTTGCCTTCCTTTGTCCTGCTCTTTGTCTCAGGAGGGAGCCTTGCCCTTTGACTTCCAATTGGGTTTGACCACAGGAGATGGGATGCTGAGAGAAGTCAGAGTATTTATTGTGATCCTGTATCCCCATCCTCAGTTACCCTTTGACCCTAACAGGTCATTACTCACTTCTGGACTTCAGTTTCCCCATGTGGATGAGAGGGTTAGTCAGATCATCTCTGAGGTGGTTTTCAGTTTTTATCACATGTTTTTTTCTTCTTGGACTTCACTAAGAAGAGTTATTCACTTCTGCCAAATCAAATAGGTATGAATTCCAAGCTGATATTTCCTCATTGCAGGCAGGATACTTTCTTCCAAAAAGGGATCAAAACACCAGAATAAGAAAGTATCCGGTATGCTTTATCTCTTCACATTGTTTACTATGGACTGATTCCTTTGTATCATCTCAATGCAGAACTGAGTTCACTAAATACTAAGCAAACAGTGAGGTGGGAGTATAAAATTCATTTTTCTAAATATTGCATGTGTCTCATTGGTCACGTATGGTAGGAAATACCACTTAACATGCTTGCTAGGTGGACTGTCTACATTTGCAGGGCGTGCTATAAATACTGTAAAAAATCAGCTAAATGTGAAAAGGAGTCAATTTCTTCCCAAACCTTTTCCCCAAGTTGATTGTAGAGAATATATTAGTTCTCAATGAGAAGAATCATTTCCAAACACAGAAGGGTTAAAAATCCCTTGTTGAACTATCATTTCCTAACACAGTTTATCAACCCAAGAAGAATCACACACAACGCTAGCGGCTCCGAACATCAAAGGCGAAATATGAAGCATCTGAAATATGCAAGTTCATCCTCTTGGCATTTGACCTCAGAGTGGTCCTTGACTCCTGTGTGACAGGAGTCTCGTCCTGCTTTCAAAAGTCTGCAAGACGATGTTTCACCAGCTATGTTTGCCTCACTAAATCTATTTTTAAAGTCTGTATCTCTTTTTCCCAGGAACATATTTCTATTTCTCTTCACCACATGAAATTTGATTGTTTTTTGGGTAGTGTCTGGAATTGCTTTGTATGCAATACATCTACATTTAAAAATATAGTCGTGCATATCAAAGAAGAATGTAGGGACATGAATATTATTCCATAATGCTTATTACAGATATAGCAATGGATAAAAATCTCTATCTGTAGGTTTATATAAAAACACTGTGGGATAATAAGCAGATTATTTTCAGTTTTTCTTGGATGCTATTACAGTTTTCTAAATATTAAATATTAACACAGTAATTCTATAAAATGATGAACTTTCTTCCATTTCCTTCAGTAAACACAGTATCTGAAACTACCGTATTCTACCACCCAAAAGGGTACTTCTGTACTTTTCCTTTGCTTTTAAAATGCTTCATTTTATCAGCTATTTTTTTAAGTTATCACAATTTTACTAAAATTAATTTGTGACTGTAACTTTGACTCAAATGGCATGATTCTCAAACAGGAGTCAGGAATTCCTAGGAACATGATCATTTGTTCAAAACTGGAAGTGTGAAGTTTAAGTTTTAAACAATCAAAAATGTGGAAGATAATACACAATATTCAATACAACCGGGAATCAGGACACATTATGAAATTTCCTTAAATGAAAAAGGACAACCACAAAACAATAAGAAGGTAACTCCAAACCCAAAATTACAGCAAATTATAATGTATATAATGAATTTAAATACATTTGTCAAATTTTTAAATGCATTTTATGTATATGTTAAATGAAGAGTTTACTATTTTAGAGACAAAAATGGGCCTAAATCTGACTTTTCTTTTATTATTATGGGTAAAAAATCTATACACTAGCTACAATAAAAAAAAAACTTACATTGATATTTATTTAAAAACTACAATTTTTTAAGAAAAATCACTAGAACTTTTCAAATTTAAGAGAAAAGTTGGAGTCTGGAAAACACAATTAGTAAATTACTAAGTTGCTTGAACTTTCTTCAGGGTCAATTTCAGAAACAACTTGTGAGATGAAGCTCAGTCAATGGAACATTTGGTGAAGTTCTGAAATGCACACATGAGTTTTTCTGATTTGGATCAAAAAGAGATAGTCACACTAAATGTCAATAATACGTTTATTAATATTTTAAACTATTCAACAGATGCAAGGGAAAGATCAGTTAAGGGGTCTTTCAAAGAGTTGAGAGGTTTGATATTGATGATTAGTTCAATGAACATGCCTTTTCTGTTTATAATACAGTTTTGAAGGCTTGTTAATGTGCAAAATGCTTAGCTATAAAATATCCGATGAAGTCATTTTTAATAAGGTATGATTATCCCATTCCCTCCACTCTGTTCCATTCCCTTCAATGGTGCCTACATCTCCAGAAATACAGAGATGATGGCTAAATTTGAATATGGCAGAATGGAAAGGGGCTGGTGAATGCCCTCCCACACTGCTATAGTTTCGACAATGAACAACACACATTAAAAAGAAGGAAATGCAGACAGTGGTTGACTACTCAAAATTTTAGACATGTCAAAATAAAAGGTGCCTCCAAAAGCTTTTTTGGATGTTAGGGGAGGGCACAGGTCATGACCAGTGTTCTTTTTTTTTTTATTATTGTTACTTCGACCCAGCAATACAACTTTTGGGAATCTACCCAAAGGACACAAAAACACTAATCCAAAAGGATACATGCACCCATATGTTCATTGCAGCACTGTTTACAATAGCAAAGGTATGGAAGTAACCCAGATGTCCAAAAATAGATGATTGGATCAAGAAGATGTGGTACATATACACAATGGAATACTATTCAGCATTCAAAGAAGATAAACAATGGCAGGTGTTCTTAAAGTTACTGATGAATTGCTGTTTTTCTTAATGGGAGAACAAATGTAAAGACCTGGATATACTGAATTATTTGTTAATCACAAGTTGACTTATTTAGGAAAAACATTTTTTTTTTCAAGCCAACCTACCACAGCAGGGTAGAACTGACTGTTGCCATAAACAGTTTGAGTTATAGGAACAGCATAGATTCCAAGGACTACAAGTCTTTGAGATACTTTATTTACATTAATATTCAAGTAAAGGACTCCAGTTATTTTGGTTACTGAAGTCAGAAGTGGTGTGGGTCTGCTATCCTAGAGCAGTGATTTGGTCTGTTAGCAAACAGAACTATTTTACTAAAATTTCTACACAAGGATGTAGCATGAAACTATTTCTTTGGCAGCATTCTTGGCAATTCCCCACATACAGTACTCTAGCACTAATTGTGTGAGTTTATGTTCTCAAAATATAACGAGTATGTCTCAACGCTATCACCTCTATGGCCTGAGTTTGATCCCTGGCCAGGGATCTAACCCACATGGCACAGCAGACCTGTCCTGTCTCACCCGCTGCTCCCCTCAGCAGTGTACTTCAGTGGATCTGCCTGTTCTGCTCCCCAATTTGTTTCTAGTGAATCCTCTCACCCCTGGCACCTCTGGCCTACACCCCAGTTCTTCCATGCAAAAAATAAAAAATAAATAATTCAAAATACAACCCCAAGAATGAGAAAGAAGCCACCTGGACCCAGAACCTATTTGCAGCATTAACACTATCAATTCAAGTTTAAAAATATCCAAACACTACTATCTCATTTTTCCCTCAATAGTAGTAATAAAAAAGTTGTTTTTTCCTACCAAGACAAACATTACTGTACACAGGGAAATGCCCATGTGATTTTACAAGAATGCCCAGATGTTTCTAGTCTTTCTTTGTGTTAATTGGGGCCACATGCAGGTTCTCATTCATCCACTCCAGGGTGAAGAGCAGGATCAGAAACACTGTGCTGTAGTGTAAGTAGAATATCATGGTACCAAGATAATTAAATTCAACTCCATGGTGAAAAGCTGTAAGCCATTAATGGGCTGCTCTTTTCTAAGGTAATGGGACCCAAACAGGACAGGGAACAAGGTCTTTTTCACTTAAATGCCCCGCTGACCCACCTGGGCACTGTGTTTGCATAGAGTAGATCCCCATACCACCCGCAACTGAGTGACGCAGCCCACTGTCAGTGCTGCCTCTGGGTTTCAAGCTGTATACAAATCTGCATTTAGAACCAAAAACCAGGCCTTCCTGATGGCACAGGGGTTTAGTCTCAGCACCATGAAAGTATTGGCAGCCACTGCAGCACGAATTTGATCCCAGCTGGGGAGCTGGCCCACATGGCACAGCAGACCTCTCCTGTCTCGCCCGCTGCTCCCTTCAGTTGTGTACTTCAGTAGATCTGCCTGTTCTGCTCCCCACTGGTGAATCCTCTCACCCCCCCCCACACACACACCTCTGGCCTACACCCCAGCACTTGTATGCATAAACAAATAAATCTTTTTAAAAAATAAAAATAAAATAGGAATAGCAACCTTTGGGGTGAGTCAAAGTGATTTATCAGCCATTTGATCTACCAAACTAAATTTAGCAATTTGCAGAGCACTCTGACCCTTATCCTGACAATTGTCCCTATTTGACAGAAACATGCAGAGGCTGAAGTGAGATACTGCCACTAAGGAAAGCTCAGCACAATGCCTGCCCACAGCAAGCAGATGATAAACAAGGCAACAAGCCTTTCCTGGCCTGGATCCTGAAGAAGGGCCAAGTGCTATGAAGTTTAGGAGTATAGGACATTTCCCCTGACATCAAGAATTTTACAGACTAGTTAAGGAGATATTACCATGCAAGAAACAACCAGATATATGAAACTATATTTGGGAAATAAGACTTGGTGAGTTCTTCATCTCACTGTATGCTTTGGATCAAGTAACCAAGTACAGTAAACTAAAAAATATCCGACTCACTTATCTCCCAGGACTGTTAGGAAGGTCAAAGAAATAATGTATGTGAAAATGCTCTGGTGCTAGAGAATGTTATATAAGAAGTGATAATAATTACTATGATTTCTATTAATAATAATGGATCCTCTGTTATAAGACCCAAAGTGCAAAGGATACAGAAGCTGAATCAGGAAGAAATCATCAAGGAGGAAATGAGTTAGGGAAGTCTTCATGGATCTGATAAGCTCTGAGTTGGGTCCTGGATAAATGAATGAAAGGGAACTAGAGGAAATCCTAGGCATGGTCCACATATGAGCAAGTTCATGATGACGTGGCTGGTTAGAGCAAAAGTGAGAGGAAAGCATGCGTGAAAAGTTGTGGGAGTCAGAATAGATCTTCAAAGATCTGATCCTCTGAAAGCAAAGCACCACTGCACAAGCAGGGGATCAGGAATAGGACCAGAACAAGGATCAGGGTCAGCTAAATATTTGCATCAAGGTAATTAAGCTCCCTCTCCTCTTCTTTTTTTTCTCCCTCTTCTTTCTTGCTTCAGTTCAGCAAATCTTTAAAACACTTTAATCCAAGCACCAGATAAGGTAGGGTCTCCTGATACTGCTACACACCAGTAGTTTAAGATAGATGACAAAAATCTCATTTTGGGAAATGTACAACAATTTGGATGCTGAACAAAAGTTGAATCAAGTCACTCATTTGGAAATAAAACACTGTTCAGCTGGAGTTCACTGACCTCATCTTTGGGACTGGAAAAATAGCAATAATAATAATAACACAATAGCTAAGATTTGTTGAGCACCTACTAAGTACAAGGTGCATGAATTATTTAGTTCAATCGTCTCCAAAAACCCAGAGTGGGATACTATATTTTATTTACAGAGAATCAGAGGCCTTTGACCCCAGAGTAGGTTTTATTTTTATTTATTTTTTTTAAGATTTTATTTTATTTATACATACAAGCTGGGGTACAGGCCAGAGGTGTGGGGCGGAGAGAGGGTTCACCAGAGACAGAGTGGGGAGCAGAACAGGCAGATCAGAAGTACACTGCTGAGGGGAGCAGCAGGCGAGGCAAGAGAGGTCTGCCACACCATGTGGGATTCTCCCCGGCTGGGCATCAAACTTGTGTTGCCGCTGCCGACAGCTCCACAGCGCAGAGCTCAACTGCTGCGCCACCGGGGAGGCCCCAGAGCAGGTTTTAAATGCTACTTTACATGGACCTATAAAGCCAAATGACAGTGAATGTGTTCATAATTATGCTCATAATTAAGCATAATTAAGCAAAAAAAAAAACTTTGTTAATACACAGCTTTGAAAATTACAGAAGTCTATAATTCAAATTTCCTTGTGGCAAACTTAAACAAATCAATACTTACTGAACAAGTGCCATTCATATATGCAAATAGTTTTCTTAAAATTTCCTAAAGTTATGAAGAAGGGATTCCACTGAATATAACACATGTGTCCAGAGACAGTTGTATACACACAATTTCTGTAAATCAAATACCATATTTAGAAAAGGACTTCTCTGGGGTAAACGTGAAGTAAATATTTAATAAAATGTAAAATCACTTTGCAATCTGAACAGTCACTCAATAATTTATCTGTTTTGTGAATTTGGATTTACAGCAGACTCTTGACATTCCTGAGGCATACATCCGGAACCTTTTTGAATTCCCAGATTTGCAAATACAAAAATGTTTATAGAGACTCCCAGCTTTCTCTTGAATCACATTTCCATGGAGAGCTGTCTGAGTTTTCTGTTTAAAGCTTCATGCTACACACTACAAGTTAACCATATTTTTGAATTTCACTACATGTTTATCTCACTTGATCACCATTTTTCACTAAAACAAAAAATAATCTGATTAATCAGCATTGGTGCAAATGCACAAATAAGTAGAGAATAATAGAGCTAATGTCCCTTTTCCATAACATGTCTTGCAAAGTAGACTTTTCAGATTTCTAGCTCAGTCAAACTTTGTGCCATGTACCCTCGAGGAATTCACTGCGAGTCACAAACCTGCAAATTAAATCCATGAAGACCTAGGGTCTAAACACATTTATTACATTTGCTTGGTCAAGGATATAGGCCACACTTCGAGAATGTATAGAAACTCCATTGTTCTTGCTAACCCATGAGTGACAGAAGTCAGAGAAGCCTTTTGGTGATGAGTCCAGAACATTTGATTATAGAAACATTCACCATATGGAATGCAGGAATTTGCCTACTTGTTCAAAATACATTTATTCTGTATGGCGGGGGTTGGTGAAAATTAAAATTGGGTGATTTCCCTGCTCCCAGTTACAGAAGAGCTGGCAGCTGGATCTTCTTGAAGCATCACACCAAAACTCTCAACCTCCAATTAAGTTCAAACCCCCCAACACACTGTTAACCTGAAAGACAGACAGGAGGGGAGAGGCAAGTAGGGAATGCAGAGAAGAAGAGAGAACCGAAAAGGAATTTGGCTGCTGTGAGGGAAAAAATAAAGAACAAGAAAGACATTATCATTTCAAAATATATAGCTTACACATTTCAGAACATATTTGAAAAGGCTTCTGCCAAATTTTCAAATTATTTATTTCTACCCCTTCTTGTTCCAAAGAGGTTTTGCAGCATTTTGCTGCCAGATTAATTTTCCTGAAGCTCAGCTCTGATCATGTTACTCCCTTGCTTAAAAACTCCAATAGCTTCTCACTGCCCATAAAATGAAGTCCAATTTCCTTAGCCTCCTATTTGAGGCCCTCCTTAATCTGCCCCCAAACTTCCAAGACCATCTTTAGCCTACACTTCTCCCCTTTGCTCCAACCAAAGCACACTCCCTGATTGTCTCCTAACACATTCTATTTTCCACGCCTGCCCTTTGCAAGTGCCATTCCCTCAGCCTGAAATGCCTTTCCTGACATTTGCACTTGTGGCTAGAGGATGCCCTGTGTGGAGCAGGCACTGGCTCATCAGGAGGGGACTTACGACATTTACACATGTGCTTTAGTTGCATCATCTCAATGGAGTCTCACTGGAGTCTCACAGTGGGAGGGAGCAACTTCTTAATTTTTCAGGTGAGACACTGTGTCCCAGGAATTGGGGGCTGATGCCCCTGGTTGTGTCTGCCACCCTTGCCCTTCCTGCCAACCAAGGCTATCTCCCACACAGAACAAAGGGGACTGCACGAATCAATGCCAACAGGTTGTAGCAATCTTTAAAAGAATTTTAAGGGTAAAGAGCACCTTTCCATTCTATGTGAACTTGAATTCATGGGTCCAGTTCTGAAACACCCATTTCATTGGGCCAACAGCCCCTGGGCAGCCCTCACCAGGGTCCACAAGGCTAGATGTTATACTCGCTGATTCAGTTAGGCAGAGCCCCTGGAAGTCCAGGGAGCCAGTGTAGGGTCCAGAGGTCCCTCCAGCTCCCCACCTGGGGATGCCATGTGTGCATGCAGGAAATGATACCGATAACCACGTAAAAGTCAGTGGATCAAGTCCTATCACTTCTGATACTAAGAACATGCCAAAGGATTTTTTTAAGGTGCCATTTATCACCAAGAGTGGGAGAACGGGTTGCTAAAGCTATTTATACAACCCAAAGTCAGCTTAAACAAACATGGCAACCGGGTGTAGGACAAGGCATCATGACTGATTGATGGGGATCTATTAAGCACGTGACGCCGCCAATATCTACATGCTCCTGGCCGCAGGCCAAAGCTATTACATGATGAGCAGTTACATAACCATTTGGGCTGAAGCAACTGATAGGCTTCCCCTTTCTAACTTTTGGCATCAAGAGGTTCCCTGAACTGACTGGAATGTAAGAGACCTCTCTCTCCATTTTCTTCCTTTTCTAATCTCAGGCGAGCTTAAAGACCACAGCAGAGACATCTCTTCATAATGACTGCAAGTTTTCTCCTAAACCAAAAGTTTGACCATCCTATTTAACTCTGATCTATTTTTAACGGGCTGCCTCATTTTTAAATCAACATCATTTGCTGGAACATGACTTTAGATGAAAGCTGTTTCAAGGGATTAACCCAAACTTTGAATCACTCCTCTGGATAAAACTCAACTCAGTCCAATAAATTATGGCTCACTTGATAAAATTTTAAAGCAAAAAATTAATTCAACAATCACGTGGCCTCCATGGAGGCTCTGCAGTCTCTTCCCCTTACCTGCTGCTGACTTCCGGCCTCACTAAACGCGTGACAGGGCTTGTCTGCCTAGGTCTGACCCCTGCTACACCTGGCTCCCTCCACTCCGACCGGCCATATTTCAGTCTGTGCCAATCACCACCACTGCCCTGTCAGTTACTACCTGCCTCCGTCAAGAAATATCCTCTGCAGCAAGTTTTAAAAGGAAAAGATTACGGTATATTATGTGGAACTTTGTTTCTCTAAACATTTCTTGTTATTCATTGCTAAGTAGTAATATGGAATCGTAAATTCTGTTGACCACTTCCAAAGATGCTAATAGTTATTAATCACTTTCACACACTAAACCTCTGTTTGCTTTTAGCAGTCTTTAAATCAAAACCAGAATTCATATGGGGCATTTCTCTGCTTTTCTTCTGAATCGTTTAAACATATTTCAATAGACGCTTTGAAGAAAGTTATTTTCCTCACAGGGAGTGTTGATGGTGGTGTGTGTGTGTGTGTGTGTGTGTGTGTGTGATCCTAAACAGCTCTGCTTTGTCCCAGGGGAACTACAGCATGTGCACCATCTACCCGAGTTCCAACACAGAAAGGATTTGACGTTGTCTTCTTCAGTGCACACTCCAAAGATCACTGAACACCATCAGGGGGCAAGAATGGAGCAGAGACGGAGAAAAGGATGGAGAGAAAAAAAAACCCAAATTCAGAAATTTTGCCTGTGTGAACAGAAATGGTTGTGAAAGGAAAGCCTAATGTTTCTGAGCAATACATATCACAATTAGGAATCTTAAATAGACACTCATCATAATATATACTCACTTGCATATGGGTTAAAAGAACCTCAAATTGCTGCTAGCGAAACCTAGGTTTGCAGCGAAGAGGTGTAATAACGATGAATGTGAACTCAAGACATGAAGACAAATGCTCTCCACAGTTCAGGCTGAAATTGTAGGGTCTGGGAGCAGACCAATTCAGACATAAATAATTGCCACAAACTCAGTTTTGTCTCAATGCAGATAGGAAAAGCCATTCCAAGAATGACTGAAACCTCTCTAATTCAGAGACAGGAGACAACCCAGTGCTTATAAACTACCCTTGATTTAGTTCCTCCACCTTTAGATACACTGCACCCTGGAAAGAATCCTTAATTTAAAGCAGCACTGTAGGAAATCAGGTCTGCCCCCATCATTTCAGCCCTTCTAAAGTTTTCTCTTAGAAAATTACAATCAGTCATACATTATTTGGTTTTTATTTGCATTTAAATATTAATGTATTTTAGACATACAATGACCTATGTTCATCATCTCTATTTGCATGGTTTCCCTCGTTACCATATTTTAAAATTAGAAACTTATTGCAATCATTTGTAGGAAGCCCTAATGCAATGCTTGCAAACTTTGTGAATCATTTAAGTTTCATTTCTGTTGAATAAAGAATAGGATCTCATCCCAAATTTTCAAACAAAAGGGTTAATTGGCACCTATATAGCCACAATTTGAAAGGAAAACCTGTAAACAGCTAAAAGGCAGACATGCTGCAGTATCCCCTTCCTATGCCTATGCAAGACATCACTAATCAATCCTGGAGACTCTCCTTGTTCCCGAGCCCAGCACATCAGAGCCTGCTCAGCTAGAGCTGGCACAGATCCGTGGACCTGCTCACTATGACTCATGTATTATTTTCTAAGAAGAACGAGATAAGCAAACAGCATGCGCCAATACATAAGGCATCTATTGAAGGGAACAGAAATATCTAGCAGGCTAGTGAAACAAGAATCCAGTAGACAAGATGGCTGTTTTCAAATATCTTAAGGGGGAATGTGAACATTTTCTTCCATATGACTCCAAATATTAGTCAGGCAATAAACTATGGTGGCATTCTAAGAATATGTTGTGGCAGAGTTTAGCTAATATAAGGAGGTAGGAAAAGTAGATTGTTCTAGTAAAAGTGGGAGCCCAGAGGCACACATCTCCCTTCTTCCCACCACAGATACACAACAGATTTTCCTTTAGTCCTTTGTAAACAAGTTCTATGGATCCATGGCATGTTCTTACCAAAATTTCTAAGAATGGAGACTGACTGGTATGGTTTCTGTTTAATAGCTTTGGGGGAAGGACTGAGCAGATGGGGAAGAATTTACAATTCAGGATGAGCTGAATTATCATTTTAATATAAATTACATAGTTGTTAATTGCCTTCTAGTTCTAAAAACCTCTTGATGCTGGCCCAGTATTAACTCCTCAATGTCCACACAAAGTGTAACAAAATGTCCCACCCGCCCCTTGAGAACATGTCCCCACCAATGATCAGCAATCCTCTTGGGTTGAGTAAACCCTGCTACAGGGATAAAGGCAGAGTCCGGGGATTTCCTGGAAGAGTTTTAGTAGTCTTGATACAAAAACACAGTTGTTTGTTTTTAAAGGAAAGATTGGTCACGGTTTGGTTGCAAAGAAGGAGAAATTCCTTTGTAACCCTTGAGGCAAATGACTGCTTTCAGCTTTGCAGGCTGTGGTTGCATAACTTCTCATTTAATCTGCTTCTTATCTGCTGCTTCTACTTTACTCTGTGACCTGGGGCAGCCCATCAACCCTAAATGTCAGTTCCGGCATCTGCCATAATAGGAACACCAAAGTGACCTTGACTTTGCCCATCCCTACCAGTCACACTATGAGAACTGGGGAGGTCATGACAGAAAAATGAGCTTCTCGGAAGAGAGAAATGACAGGGCTGGGTATAATTATTCAATATTTGCACAGGGGGTATAGGGAAACCAAATAGGAGAGAGACACTTGGGAGGCAGCGAGGATAAGGGCACAAAATGGAGTAGAAAAGGACACAAGGGACCACGGAGATGGATCATGGGTGAACTGGTGGTGGGTTACCCAAGGGGAATACAAAATGTAAAAGATATAAATAACAATAAAAACATATATATTTAAAAAAATAAAATGTGAGATATATACAATTTAAAAATAAAAAAAATATTTGCATTGGGTTTAAACTCAATGCTTGGGTTCAGATCCTGAAAATGATTCATATTTAGACTAATCTGCTTATTAAATGTTGAAATATGTCCTGATTTTCTTTATGAATCACCTAGAATGATACTGGTTCAAATCCCTAAAAAGAGAAATTGCTTTCACACGTCATTTACACCTTTCAGAATATCCTACAGCAGAGGCCATTTTCTCCCTCAAACTATCTTTCCTTTTCCAGACCTTAAAAATGAAAATACAGAGATGTATGATAACCATTTGCTCCATCCTGCATTCTCACTATGCTCCAGGTAGAGAAACACAGGTAGATGCCAGAATGAGACAAGTTCTAGATGCAGTTGATACATATACTCTCACCAGAGCTATGGAAAGCTGGGGTTAGGGACACAGAATTACTACTAACTCCCTTCACTTCTCCCTGAGATCACCCCAGCACAGGATACTGTGAGTAGTTTTGGTGGGACCAATATCAGAACCTCCCTGAGACTTCCTCCAGAAGAGGGGTGGGCACTTGGCCTGTGCCAGAGCTTTGAATCTTGGATAGAGAAACCTGTTGGAATTTACCCATTGCAGCAGTACCATGCAGGTAAGACAGTTTTGTCAGTTCTGTCCACCTGGACGCCCACAGTTTCCTCAGTTTCCCTCCTTCACTGAGCCTGGCTCTGCATACTTCCTGTTGATTCTCTGACCTACTGGATATTCTTCTAATAAAAAATCTTTTGTGTTTTACTTAGTCTAAAGTGGTGTCTGTTACTGGAAAAAAAAAAGAATATTAACTAATACAGATGTCCAGCTTGCTTCCTTAGATTCTGTACCTATCTAAGGATTTCTAGGCTTAACAAGTCTTATGATTATGATTCTAAATTATTCCTAAAATGACACTGTGCATATAAGTCTATTCTCCCTAAAAATCTCTTGCTTCTCCATGGTTGGTAAGAAGGTATATTTAAAATAAAATGGGGAGAGAATAGTTCTATAGTGGTGACATTTACACTATTCTCAATATCACCTTCAGGAGTGGAAGAGGCAGAGAAAGAGAAGGGGGAATAGAATAATGGTCTTTTTAAAAGTACAATTGACATCATAAAAATGCATAGATCATAAGTGTGCAGTTTGAGGGGTTGTGATAACTGTATATACCTATATAACAATCATGCCAATCAACAGGACATTACCTCACTCCAGAAAGTTCCACCATGCCCTTTTCCAGCTAACCCATTTCCACTCATAGAGGCAAACACTGTTCTGATTTCCATTGTCATCATGTGATTTTTCCTGTTCTAGAATTTCACATAAATGGAATCAGACAGAATGTACTCTTGCATCCGGCTCATTTTGCTTAACACGGTTTTTCTGAGATTCATCCAGGCAGTTACATGGATCCACAGAGCATTCTTTTGTTATTGCTGAGTAATACTCCATTGAACGAAGTAGCACAGTTTGTTTATTCAGTCTCCTGTTGATGGGTATTCGGGTTGTTTCCAATTTGGGGCTATTAGGAAAAAGCTGTAGTTAACATTCTTAAATCTTTTTTATGGATGTGTGACATCGTTTATTTCTCTTGAATAAATGAATTTTTATTAAATGGTGAAGAAGTTTTCTGAAATAGCTTGCAGTGAAGGGATAATAAACTTTCAAAGGAGTTAAAAAAAAATGCCTTTTCTTTGTCTTTGCTTCCAGGATAAAGGAGGTTCCTAGTAAGCCCTTACTCAGGACTTACTCTTCGTCCACAAATATCCCATTTCTCTACCAGTCTTAAAAAAACCTTTCTCTTTCCCCTTTAACAAACACCCTCAATAGACCTTCTTCATGGCAATTGTTTTTAAAAGTGTTAGCTAGACTCACTGGCTACCCTCCTTAACTTCTTTCCAGTAGTGTCTCCATCAGCCCATTCTAGCCTTATTATTATTCTCATTCTCTCTGTGAACTCTTTTTGTGTTCAGACATGTAGACTGTCTCTCCTCCTTGAAAAGGATTTCCTGGCTTTCACACAAATCAAGAGCAGAGATGCTATAGCCAGACTTTGAGGACTGAACTGAACTCTGTTGCTTACCAGCTGGGTAACCTTAGGTAGAGTCCTTGTCTACTTCTGTTTCTTCTGTAAAAGGGCTGACAATGTTACCCACCTCGGCTGGTTGTTGTGAATATTAAGTGTGCTAGTACTTAGAACTGTGCCTAAGATATGGTAAGTGCTCATTAAAGACACGTAATTTCTGGTAAAGAAATTTATAAACCGTAATAAATGCTATTCATATGTGAGATGACACAAAACATTAAAATATCTCAGGGCCACCTCTTCTCAGCCACTTTCCCCTGCTTCTTTAATGTGGATGTATGGCAAAGCTGCATCCTTGATTCTCTGTGCTAAGGATTCCCCACTCTTTTGAAGATCATATGCTTTATGGTGGCTTTCATGATCCCACTAAGGCCAATAATTTCAAAATAGGTCTATAACCCTAAGAATTTCCCTTAAGCTTCAGAATTTCCCCACCCCCCAATTTCCTGCTGGGACTCATTCAAACTAAGCACATATAAATCCAAAATCATCATGTCATTTTCACAAAGAGGTGGCCCTCAGGATTTTGCCCTCAATGCTAAGACTTGCCAGGGACACCTAAGTATGTGTCAGAGAGCTCTGAGAATGCATCTGGTGGAGGTTATTACTGGAAATCGCCTCTCATTTCCCTCAGGCCCTCCACATCCACTCTGAAAGGCTTTTAATGACCGTGAACTGCCTGTTCAGGAGGGCTGGGCTGGGCTGGGGGAGTAACGCTGTTTCATTAAACATGAACATTAATCCTAGGTTCCCCAGCACTTAGTCCTAAGCTTTTCTCCACTGTATTCCACAGTTTTGATAATATTGTTCAGTTTCTATGGACAGCTCTTGCCCCACACCCCAAAACAGTGTCTGTGCCTGAGCCGACTGCAGGACAGGTGGAGAAATGAAGCACACACCTGGGTATCTGTGCCAACATCCATTCCTGCTTCTCAGAGCTTAATCAAGGGGAAGAATTTGATCATTTGATCTAAGTAACTTGGAAGGGAGGGGCTGTGGCTGTTAGAGACAATGTGGCACCTTTAATATTCCCTGGAGCAAAATATATTATTCTTGCAAGCAGTCTTATAAAAGTCACCTGGACTTACAAGGAAGGTATTCAGGGAATTCATAAGAGCTTCCTGCCTGTGCTAGTCATTAGGGCTGGTCACAGATAGTCCATTTCTCCTCTGAGCACACAGTGGGATGGTACCTCCTTGCTCTCTGTGAAGTTAAGTGTGACATGTGACTTGCTTTGGCCAATGATGTGAGCAGGAAGAGCAAGGATAGACTCTGCCAGAAGCTTTAAGAACTGCTCAAGGTTCACTTATTCCTCTCCCTGCCTCAAAGGAAGCATCAACGGAGATGCATCTTCTACCATCATGGGTCTCCAAGTGAGCAGAACACACCTACAATTTACATACAGCATGAGCAAAAGACAAACATTCATTCTGTGAAGGTACTGGGGCTGTTTGTTAGTGCAGCAGAAGCTAGTCACTCCTGATAGGGCCTATGGTCTGATCACGTGGTCAGCTGGCAGATTAACACTGTTTGGTTGAGGCCTAGGGCCACATAGTATACTTAAGTTACCCAAACAGAGAGCTATCCCCTGGGATATGGATTAAGATTAATACTCGCTTCTGTCAAGCTCCCAGTGACTGAGCAAAACTCTCCACTCTAAGGTTGAACAGCCCCAGACCCCTCAGCATGAAAACAGGTGTAAGTCTCAAACTCAGCTTTAAACAGGTGTCTTCCTATTAAAATGTCCTAGCTAGGCCCATCATATAATGCAGTGTCCATAGTTGTTTTGAGAGTGAAAGGGAACTGGGACATTAGGCACAGACCAGGGTAAACAGGCATGGAGGCACTGTAATTCCATTTCTGTCTCTGCAATATTAAGTCTGCGGTTATAAGGAAAATTCCTAGAGGCGTTATCTGAGGATAGTCACCATAGATAGGAAATGTGATTAAAACCCTAAGAAGAACCATGTGGTGAAATTAATGTGTTTATCAGAGAGTGTACTCTGCTTTTACTATTCTATGTGGCATTGGACCGAATGAGTGCAGCTGTTTCCCTAAGTAGGCACATGCGAATAGAGGCAGACATGCGAACGAAACCAAGAGCCCAATGCAAAATCCAGTTGTAAACTATGAACACCCTGCAGAGACATTAACAGCGACTTCCTCTCACTCGTCAGCCTGGGAATCCTTAAAGAGCAAGAAAGACAAAATCAAGAAAACAATCTTAGCAGCAAAAAGAATCATTTAAACAAGGCCAGCATCAATGCAACCTCAGAGACCACAGGGTCCTCTCTTATTGGCACATGATACATACTAATATTAGGAAGTATTTTCAAGGAATGCCTGATTTTTAATACAGTGTAGAGATAGCTGGTTTCTCCAGTTTGTCATTAGTTTGCATTTTTCTTTACTTATTAAAACACCAGGATTCTACTTGGCTCATTAAAATCCCTATGGCTTAGAGTCAAGAAGTCCGTAATGATTTTGTGGAAGAATCTGCTGTTTTGTTTGAACCAATCCCCACTTCCTCACTTATGCTTCATGTGATGCAGGGGCCCCCAACAAAGGGCTACTCACATGGAGGGTCCCAGCACCTCCAGGCCCTGAACCCAGCTTCAGGGACGGGAACGTGATCCAAACAGGGTCACAGAGTGGCTTTGCAGTTTTTCTGAGACTGAAACAACCACTATATATGTCAGTTTTCCAGGTCACCCTAATCTATTACTACAAAATAAGGGGGTTTTCGATAAGAATTTATTCTCTCACATTGCAGAGACCAGAAATTCCAAATCAAGGAATCAGTGGGGCCATGCTCCCTCCTAAATATCTGGGGAAGAATCTTCCTATGACTCTTGTTGGCTTGTGGGGGCGGCCCCCTGGAGATGCTTAGCATATGGCTGCAGACCCAACCCTGCCTTGTCTTCCCGTGGACACCGCCCCTCTGTCTCTGCACCTGTGCTTACACAGTGTATTCTCCTCTGTCTGTGTCTGTGTCTCTGTTTCTCTTTTTATAAGGACACTGGTCATCCTGAGTTAAGGGCTCATCCAACTCAGTGTGACCTCTTCTTAACTTGTATCTCAATTAGATCTGCAAAGACCCTATTTCCAGATAAGGCCACATTCACAGGTACCAAGGATTGGACCTCACCTTACTGTTTTCTGGGGGACTGGGGGGAGGGATGTAATTTAACCCATACCACTAGATGCAAGGGAGTCTCTCCCACTATGATTGCAAGCTCAAAGCCAGGTAAGCCTGCATACTTGCCTGAGAAAAAAGTAAACAGGACAAAGAGATGGAGAAAGACAGAGAAAGGCAGGATCCTAATGTCATCAATCCCTAGAATGCAACATATCTGAAGCCCAGGTCACCTCTTAGACTTCCTAGTAACTTCACTGACAAATACTTTCCCTGTTTAAATATATGAAGGTTCCATTTCTGTCACAACAAAGAGTTCTCATTAACATATCAACCTATGACTACTGCTTTATAATGTGATTCAAATTGTTCACCACAACCTGGGGGTTTGGTATGAAAATGTTTGGCTGTGAGCTGATAAATTTTGAAATGAAGTGATGGGCATATAAAATCTTGTTATTATGCTATTATATTAGCATAATAATTGCATATATTATACATTGTAAAATTCTCTCTACTTTTACATATGTTTGGAATTAAAAATTGAGACAAATGTTAAAAAAATTAAAAGTTCCCCAGGTTTCACAGTTATAAGTCCAGTACAAATCAGGGGAAACAAATGAAAAGAAAAGGCAGAATCACACATAACCAGGCATATCAGACTTTCTCAGGCATGCGCAGGAAGAATTTGTGATACATGAAAACATTAACACAACTGTTCTTTGTGGCATGCGTAGGTCTAGTTTTGATACTAGGCCTAAGTCTATGGGAACCTGGCAGGATCAAGGGGTCTTGGATAAGAGAGGCTGGCAGATTACCACCCCATATCATGCAGAGAGGGTCCCCAACATGGCTCCAGCTCCAGGGTACAGTGGCGGGTACAAGGGAGGATCCAGTGGCTTGCTGCAGGAATTTGCCTTTCCCCCCAGCTCATCACAACAAGGCAGCTATTATCCATAGCTAGTAATAAAGCCAGGGTGTGGCTCAGACCAAAGACAGGGCTACTCTCAATGCCCACTGACAAATACCCGTATTTCATAGGTTATGAAACACCATGACTGTTAACTCTAAGAAGCTCATGTCTCCACCTCTTCTGAGAGCCTGCTTTCTCCTTGGCCTACAATGCTGTCCATGAGACTTGCTGGGACCTTTAAAGATCCCCAGTGCTCAGGCTGTTCCCAGACCCCTTAAGCCACAGTCTCTGGGGAAGAGGCTCAACCCTCAGTATTTCCAGAGAGCTCCTTAGTAATTCCAAAGGGGAAGTCAACAGGTCCTCTGTCTTGGATCAACCTGGATCAGTGAGGTGCACCTCTCTTTGGAAACATGCCTCACTCCTCTGAAAAGCTTCTGTACTGGTCAGCCCAACCCCACTCCCCGATCCACTCAATCTATCCAGAACCTAGTTCCTTCCTCTTCATAGTATAGTTGATCCTTGAACAACTCAGAGTTTATAGGGACATCAAGCTCTGTGCAGTTGAAAATCTAAGATACCGCCAAACTTCATGACGAATGGCCTGCTGTTGGCTGGAAGTCTTCCAGATAATGTTACAGTTGATGTGTACTTTGTACATTATATGTATTAAACACTCTGTTCTTACAATAAAGTAAACCAGAGAAAAGAATATGTGATTAAGAAAATCATCAATGTAATATAGACTTCCCGTATACTCTTTACCCAGTTTCCCTGAATGTCAACATCTTATGAAACCACACAACACTTACAGAAATGAAGAAATTAACACCAGCACAATACTATTAAGTCAACTCCACACTTTAATAATATTTCACTAGGTTTTCCACCAATGACCTATTTCTGTTCCAGGATCCAAATCAAAAGACCACCTTGCAGTTAACATGATGCTTTTTAAGAATGAAAACACTCTGAAACAAGGTCTGATGGCCACCATCACAAGTTCCCTTCAGGCTTCCCTCCCCTACTCACTTTGCAGCCTCTCACCCACCCTCATATTTGCAACACAAGGCTCTAAGTTTCACTTGCTCATCTTTCCTGTTTGTATCTGGTAGCTCTAATTTTTTGGTCAAGTTAGTTTTTTTTTTTCTTATGATTTATTTATTTATGCATACAACCAGGGGTACAGACCAGAGGTGTGGGGCGGCGAGAGGGTTCACCAGAGACAGAGTGGGGAGCAGAACAGGCAGATCGACGGAAACACACTGCTGAGGGGAGCAGCGGGTGAGGCAGGAGAGGTCTGCCGCGCCATGTGGGAATCTCCCCAGCCAGTGTCGAACTCATGTCACCTCTGCAGACAGCTCCACAGCACAACGCCTAACTGCTGAGCCACCGGGGAGGCCCCAAGTTAGTTCTTAACAGTTGTGAGCTCATGGGATCACTTTGAGAATCTAATGGAAGCTACAGAATCTCTGCTGAGAAAAATGCACAAAAACTATTTTGCAGCCAATTTTAGAGCCTTCAGATATCAATCCTTTCTCACCTCCTCAATGGCTTCTACCAAATCAGGACCTTCCATAGTTTGGACTTTCTGGGAAATTGATTATGCCATGAAATCAGCACTGCACACTAGCAAGCCCTCTTCTAGGGGACTTTCTCCAGATCATGGACACAGCAGAAATGCTCCATACTCTGGGTTTTGGAGGACACCAGTTCTCAAAGCCACTGCCTTGGGCTAAGACTGGGAAGATTCTTCAGATGGGCCATAGGGCAGCTGGACTCTCTCCTCTGGCCAACTTGGATTGGGCAGAAATTTTGAAAACCACCTATTTTGCCAACCCTTCACCACTTTGGAGCCCACTTTGTGAGGCTGATACATTTCTCATAATTTAACAGTTATGTTGCCATCAAAGTTTCAACAAAGAAAAGTGACTCTGGGATCCAGTGGAGTATGGATAAGTTCTATCAATATTAGCCCTTCTGCCATTTTCAAATGGCAAGAACCTTGGTCACAAAGGCAATGCCTGCTTGCCCCATTTCATCTCTGGAAAAAGCACATGAGGCTAATATCACACAAAAGCCATACAACTATCAAACCTATATCCCTACAAGTCCTCCTAAGCTAATACACCAGCCTTGTGGTGGTAACCATGAAGGGAAACTTCATCATGCTCATCCTTCACAGCCTGAGTTTGAACTTCTTATTCCAACCCATTCCTCCAATCCCATCCTACCCGCTCCGATTGACACCTGCCTGTTTCTCTCAATGCCTCCTCCTTCAGATGGAGGGACCAGGTGTCACTGAGCTGTACCTCCTTTGGGCAAGACACACTGCAGGCTTCCCTTTGCCTGGGGCCATGTGCTCTCCTTATGGCGCTCTGCTCAAGATCACACCAATTCCTCCAGCATCAAGCACAGCAACATCTGCTCCGGGTAGGGCCAGGTCTACTCTTACCTTCTGCAAATGGTTCCCATTCATAGAAGCGGCCCATGAACGGCTTGTTGTTGTAGGAGGCACACTGCACTTCCCGGATGCTTCTGCTGCTTTCAGGACACACCTGATGGAGCAGATAGTGGAGATGCAATCAGCCCCTGCTTCTTTTTGTAGCCCCAGTCACAAATTCCAGTCCTCGCCAACTTTAAATTATATCTTTCTTACCATACCGTGGCTTCTGAAAAGTTGCCGATCACTGACATCAAACATTTTATATACAGATCTCAAAACTTCACTCCAAGTTTATTATATCAGAGTCTTTGGAAGGACACTACATTTTTAACTGGTGGCTTTGGTGGATTTTTGGCACACCATAATTTGAAAACTGCTCAATTACCTAAACCTTCTGCTTCTGACAAATTGGTCTGCTCACCTCCCTCAGAGAGGCCATTCAATTCCTCGAGTGCGCGCCATTCCTGTGCATCAGGTAGTACTCACAGCAAAGCCAGACAGAGCCCCTACCACATGTGGGCACTGCTTTAGACATGTTACATAGATTAACTGTGAAATGACTTCAGGTCAGCTGACGAGGTTGATCTGACAGTTTTGCCCATCTTCTGACGAGGAGCAAAATGAACAGGAAGCAGCCACACAGCCTGCAGGGCAGAGGTTAGACTTAACTCCAGGGCGTCTGGGGCCCACCAGGCTGCCACTCAGTCTTCCCCATCTTTTCTAAAATCTGGTCTAAATTCTCTCCACCACCTAACACTGGAGCTCCCAGACTTTAGCATATAAAAGAATCACCCAGAGGTCTCCTGGGAAATGCAAATTCCTGGATTCTTCCCCCAGGATGATTATTCACCAAGTCTGGGATGAGGGCCAAGAATCTGTGTTTTATCAAATAATCCAGGTGATTCTGATATACTAGACTACTTTAAAAAAAAATCCCACTGGCTTATTTCTTTCTTATTTATAAGTAGAAAATAATAGCAAATTGTGACCTAAATAATTATTTAGGTGTGAAATAAAATGGTAAGATTAGAAGCTCTAACGCCAATCATGCATAAACTACTACTTAGTTTTTTTTTTTTTTAACCTAGCTACACTTTGTTTAAATGTGTTATGTGTGTGTTTTAATAATCAGAAGGGAAAGGAATTTGGCCCTTAAATATTAAAAGCTCCATGTATGAGAAGTCTATGGAATAAACCACTAATAAGATAGCTCAAAGCACTGGAGGATTTATAAAGAAATCTACTATATGTGTCAGAAACACAAGCCTCTTGGAAAATGAGGTAACAGGGAGAGGAATGAATGCAGGTGAAGGAAAAACATCTCCTGCTTGATCCCGGACAGGCTGGGAAGGCTGCTGGTACAAACACCCAGGGTGGTCATAACCCTGCTGCAGCCTGAGCCAAACCATATGGAGCAAGACGCCTTGCAAAGTAGAATGGGATAGAAATGGATGGGGGACAAGGGCCAGGTGGACAGGTGGGGTGGGCTGGTCTCTGACAATCAGTAAAAAGCTGACAGGCCAAGGAAGGCTGTCTCCAAGAGCTGTGGAAGTCAAGCTGTTGGCGGCCCTAAGGTAGGAAGCATGTAGGCTTCCAGCAACCCCAGCTGGATTTAGGGTTAAGATGCTTTTTACAAACCTTTGGTGAGAACCAGAGTTGGACTAGATGCAATCAGATGGGCAACTTCGGAGAAGACCCCACCCTTGCAAGGAGAAAGAAAAGGGCCTCCCTGATGGCGCAACAGGTTAAGTCTCAGCACTATGAAGCTATCGGCAGACACTGCAGCACCAGTTCAGTCCCCGGCCAAGGAGCTTCCCACATGGCGCAGCAGACCTCTCCTGTCTCACCTGCTGCTCCCCTCAGCAGTATACTTCAGTAGATCCGCCTGTTTGCTCCTCACTCTGTCTCTGGTGAATCCTCTCACTACCCCACACCTCTGGCCTACACCCCAGCTTGTATGCAGAAATAAATAAATTTTTTTAAAAAGAGAATGAACCACTCATGGGGTTGCTAAAAATACAGATTCTTGGGCTTCAGCCCAGAGGGAGTGTAATGAAGAGAGCCCTGGAAAAAATGCTTGAAGCACGTCCTCATGCAATTTGGGTGCAGCCAGCCTGGCACCAGACTGTGCAATGACAAGTAAGAGTCACACCCAAGCTTTAATCCCACTAAAAATTACTTAACACACAATCACAGAGTTAGAGCAGAAGTGAATCAAATCTAATCCCTTTAATTTACAGATTGGGAAACTGAGGCCATGAGAAGTGGTGGCATTCTTTAGCCAATATTCCACAGTGACATTGAGACGTGGCCCAGAGTGCTGACTGCCCGCCAAGCGGGTGAGATGTCTTTTCCTCCAGTAACCACACCTCCCTAAGCCAAGCTGCTCTGCAGTCAGGGTCCATCTAGAAGTCAATCTCGATTAACCTAACGGAAATTACCGGAATTGGAAGCTATAGATTACAGAAACACAGACAGCCTGCGTACACCCTCTCTCTCACCAGCAGCAAACTACTGCCAATAGGCCACAAACCAATACACTTTCCAAATACTTCTAACTGTTCAGTATTTTATGATATAAATGTGTGTTTCATGACATGGAAAGCTGTCCCTATCCATTAAAGGAAAAAAGTGTTGAAATTATTGGAGGGGGGCGCGGTTAAAAGTGTTACCTCTAGAAGGTGGGTTATGATTGTTTTCTCTTTACAACAAACTTATGGTTAATTTTACGTTGTCTATTTATCTATTATTAATTCATTATTTGTTTGGCATGTATTTTTAGCTCATAATCTTGGGTGTGTCTTAATACCTCACTAATGCCTGATGCTCTCATTACATCTACATGTATCTGCGAGGTTAACCAGTCCCTGTGAGGGATCCTTCAAGTTTTCCTGCTCATCAACAATTTCTTAGATCTGAACACGGCCCAATTACCTCCTGAAGCAAGAAGGCTTCATGTGGCATCAGACCAAGGAGTGGGGATCAAGTGTGAGGTAGAAAATCCCTCTACAGTTGCTAGGAGACAGCTGAGCCCAAAGGTTGACTACGGTACCCAGCACAATCCTAGCATGGGAAGGTGACAAGGTGCCTTAGCATATGGACATGGCCCTATCATGACTCTGAGCAAGAACTCACATGATGTTTTGATGTAATCCCATCTGTTTATCTTGTCTTTCATTTCCTTCGCTTTGAGGGATGTGTCTTTCAAGATTTTGCTGAGATGTATGTCGTGTAGAGTTTTGCCTATATTTTCTTCTATACATTTTATGGTTTCAGGTCTTACATCCAGGTCTTTTATCCATTTTGAGTTGACTTTTGTGCAGGGTGTGAGGTAGTAGTC
>PVIJ01006479.1:0-40888 GCA_004024925.1 Scalopus aquaticus | reverse complement strand
ATAGCAAAGGTATGGAAGCAACCCAGATGTCCAAAAATAGATGACTGGATCAAGAAGATGTGGTACATATACACAATGGAATACTATTCATCATGGAAAGAAGATAAACACATGCAATTTGCAGCGACATGGGTGGAATTAGAGGGGATCATACTCAGTGAAATAAGCCAGAAAGAAAGAGAAAAATATCTAATGGTTTCACTTATAACAGGACTATAAGGAAACCAAATAGGAGAGAGACGATCAGCGGGGGGAGGGAGGGGGGAGGCGGAGGGAGGGAAGGAAAATGGCACAAAATGGAATAGAAAAGAACACAAGGGACCATGGAGATGGATCACGGGTGAATTGGTGGTGGGCTACCCAAGGGGAATACAAAATGTAAAAGACATAAATAACAATAAAAATATATATTAAATAAAAAAAAGAACTCACATGATGCCAGGTGAGCTGGTAGCTAGAGGCAGATTACTACTCCCTGGGGAGGAGAGGGACTTGGTCAGAGAAATGTCAGCTTGCAGGACCCAGACACAGAAGTGGGTTATTGAGACAGAACTACCAAATAAGTAGGAAAGGTAGATGTCTGGGATGATGGTGATAATGACCTTAAGAAAAGTTATTTTAGGGCCTCCCTGGTGGCGCAGGGGTTAAGTCTCAGTGCTATCAAGTTATCACCAGCCACTGCAGCCTGAGTTAGATCCCCAGACAGGGAGTTCCTCACACCTCTCCTATCTCGCCTGCTAACCCCCTTAGCATTGTATTTCAGTAGATCTTCCTGTTCTGTTCCCCACTCTGTCTCTGGTGAATCCTCTCACCCCCTGTACCTCTAGCCTACACTCCAGCTCTGATATACATAAACAAATAAATCTTTTTTAAAAAAAGAATAGTTAACTTTTATTAAGCACTTACTAAATGCCAGCTATTCCATCAAATGATTTATGTAGCTATATTAGCTCATTTAATCTACACAACAGCTATTGTACCCATTTTACAGATGCAGAAGCCAAGGTGACAAAGAACTGTCCAAAGTAATAGGACTTAAATAGTGAAGTCAGGATTTTAACCCAGACACTTGGGTTTGGACCCCTGCCAGTGTCCACTATGCCATGGTGGCATTCAAGATTGTGTGGACAGAAAAGTTAACTTGTGATAGATTCTTAAATGAAAAGGCTTTGTTTTCCAGATGGAAAAAAAAATATAACCAGAGACCAGAATTTCTTACAAGTTCTCTAGCACATTTTCCAAATGTTTAATATCTGCATTTTCAAGTGACTTGGAATAAACTCAATCCCACAAAATTCCTTCTTGCCTACTGTCAGGAGAGGACCCAGGGGCCAAGGTCCTACTCAGCCTCTGAGGCCTGGTGAAGGGCCCACAGCTGCAAGGAGCTGGGGGCTGTGGATAGGGGATGAAAACCAAGCTGGGCTGGGGAAATTCTGTTTCATGTCTCTTTTGTAGATTACATCTGTTTGTACTTGTCACACTATTATCAGTATATGATCTCCTCTCATTTTAACAGACTCTGAAGTTAAAACTTCCAGGTTGCAGATCATTTTGCATTTGTTATATTTTAAGTGGGTTGTCTCCTGATGCCACTGACTGAGTCACCCCCACCTTGTCAGTAATTTTCTCTACTACACTGCGAGTTAGCTTTGGGCGGATTTCTGGCAGACAGCTGATCCCTTCCATGGGCACAGATTCTTATAATCTTCAGGCCAAAACACTGAGACGAGACAGGGGAAAAGCCATGTGGATAGAATCAAGCTTGTTCAGGATGGGGCCGGCAAAGACGAGCTTTATAGCCAAGTAATGCCCTCAGAGATGACCTCCTTCAAATTATCCACTTCCACACAAAAGAGAGAAGGATGCATCATTGGTCTCTTACGGGAAGAGGAACAGAGATGAACTTTAGTATGATGAACTGAATCCTCTTAAAGCACTTCAGGTCCTATCCAAAATTCCACCGAGACAATTGCTTGGGGTTGCTATGAGTCACAGAGTATTATGGAAACTCGGGATCTGTCTCCAGTGACCCTGCTTAATCTGATATGACAATTGTCTATACCTATTTCATTGCTCAAGAGGTCAATGTCAGTGATCACATACTTCACTCTTTGGTAATTAAAAAATTTCACTTCTCTAGGACACTAAAGGGCACACCAAGGAACATGACTTTGAAGTTTGCCTGAGTCAGATATGAATTTTTTTAATCCTTTTCATCGCTCTGGATTCAATCAAAAGACCAGCTACCATAGCAACATATGATGTATTTAACATTACCACTGTGAAGAAATCCAAAAAAAGAAATCTAGAAAGTGTCCATACACTGCAATGGGAAAGTGGTTATGTGACTTTGGGCAATGCATTTGCTTCTCTAAGCCCAAACTACTACATTTTAGTAATAAGCCCAGCACTTTCCCCTCCCACCTCCCCCAGGGATTTGTGTGTGTGTGTGTGTGTGTGAGGATCAAGTTAAAAATACATTAATGTTTCTCGTTCACAGGAATGGCCCATAAATGTTAACTAATTGGAGTCCAAGTAAACATCAAAGGTGTATCCAGAGGTTCTAGAAGGGTTAGGGTTAGGGTTAGGTAGATGTTCTGAGCGAATATTCTCTTCTCTCCCTTTCACACCTGGAAAATTTGAAAAATAGGCTTTGTTTTCCAAATGGAAAATAATATAACCATGGACCAAAATTTCTTGCAATTTCTCCAGCACATTTCTGGGAATAAACTCAACCTTGCAGAAACTCTTCTGCTACTCTCATCCCTTTCAGTGCTCCACTAAGCAGTAAACAAACTGGTTAGACCAAAAGAGTTGTTGGGTCAGACTTTGAATTAAAGAAAAAACAACCTAGTAGTTCTTAGTTTCTCACCTTTTCCCCCCATTCAAATTCATAATGTTCTCCTAGAAAAAGGTTTCCTTTTCATTCAACACATACATCAAAGACCCAAAGGATGTTAATATAAGTCCATCCATTCACCCAGGAGGCCCCTATATCATTAAGCCCTCTGGACACACATCCATACAAATCTAGGCATACCCCAGGACTGCTTATTTATTTCTCCCCCCTTAGATCATTTCTGTAAGTCCATATCTCTAAAATCAAAACAAGGATATCTGTTTCCTAACCAATCAGAAAGTATATGGCAAAATACAAACTTTTAAAAACATTCAAAACTGTGATACCCACAAAGCACATAAATTTCCAGGGGGCTACTTAAGGGACTACATTACTAAGACTGTCTTCCTTCCCCTCTGCTAGGCAGGGTGTGAAATTCATTCAAAGGCAAACATTCATATTGAGGGCCAGAGACAAATCCCTCATAATAATCTGTTGTGGGAATTTCACTGGTCAGAGTGGGAAAATATATAAACCAAAACATGTATGCAATCAGAAGAATTTTGCAATTGGTTGGGTACCAAATTTCTCATCTTGTAAAACAAGGAGTTAACTGATCTTTCCTAATGCTGATAAGCAAGAAAATAAAAATTGTTACTATGCCACATATAACTAAAAATATAACAAAATACAGGTGAATCAGTGGTGGGTAACCCACAGGGAATACACTATAATGTAAAAGATACAAATAATAATAAATACATATTAAAATAAATAAACCAAAACAGAACATTAAAAAAATATATATAACAAAATAAAAATGTGACTAGTAGAACTCAGAAGAGTGGGAGGAAGTGGGGTGTGTCTCCATCCTTCAGAGTGAGGAGTTGACAGAAAACTTGAAGTGGATGCATCCAGAAGCAGAGGTATTAGTATGCTATTTAGAGTTATGGAGGGAATGACCCTGAAAACTAAAAATTTTAAATGACTAACTCTGCTGACATCTTGGGAGAGGGACTAGGATGACCTTTCTCCGCCACTGTGCTACTTCTTTCTATTGCTATTATGACAGCGACCCTTATGAACAATTCACCTATATGTATACATTGTATGAGTCATACCTATATATTTCACATATATGTGTAATATATTTAATGAAATATAATATATGTGAGCATGTAATACATATAAGTATAATGATATATATATATTTTTAATAAATACAAGCTGGGGTACAAGCCAGAGGTATGGGGCGGCGAGAGGGTTCACCAGAGACAGAGTGGGGTGCAGAACAGGCAGATCAGAAATACACTGCTGAGGGGAGCAGCGGGCGAGGCAGGAGAGCTCTGCTGTACCATGCAGGATTCTCCCGGGCTGGGCATCAAACTCGCTGCTGACAGCTCCACAGAGCAGTGCTCAACCGCTGTGACACCAGGGAGGCCCAAGTATAATATAGGTATGAAAGCTACTGATGGAATATGAAAAAGTTAATAGGCAAACTCTTATGGAAATTCTGAGTCATCTGAGAAAATGATGCCAAAAAGCAGAATGCCAGAAGTGCTAACACAGGGTATCTTTCCCAGATAAGGAGGTTGGTGATGATTTCACTGTAGGAGTAACTTATGTTGAGCGCCCACTTCAATAGCCTGTCCACTTAGTAACTGGCCCCCCAGCTCCTGGCAAGTTTTACACCTGACAGATTTGCACTGAATTCTGAAGGAGAAATTACTATGTTCTTCTTAAAACTGCAGTCAGGAAGTTGTCAGCTCCTCCTGTATTCACTATCAGCCTCGAACTATCAGGTGGCCTTTCTTATTGGCCTGAACAGAGCATGCTTAGCTACTTTTGAAACTGTCCAACATCTCCCTTCATTTTCATTTACTTTGAGGCAGAAACTCCACTTGGAAAAAGCCACTGTCAGAAGCCAGTCGCACCCCAGGGAAATTCACCATAGAGTCATTGATACCACAGCTCATTTCACCCCTGTTGTTAAAAGCTGCTTTTAGCCCCAGGAGTTTTTCCCCTCACATGTTAAGTGCATACTGTCTAAAATCAGGGTCACACCTCCTTTGGCAGCCTAACCCTTTAAAAACTCATAACTTTGTCCCTGCCTTGTACCAGGTGACTCCTAACAGCCACCTTTCTCCAGAAGCAGCCAGACAGTCAGCTCCTCCCCAGGAAGAACACACTGAATTCAGAAAGTTTACAAGAAGGTAAAAGAAAGACACCCAGGCCTACAGAATAAGGAGCATAAGGTGTCTTGGTGGGTTAATTTATTCAGCAAATAAAAATACAAAACCCCAGAAATAGAGAATACGTAGGATTTTATTTTACCTGCTGGCCCTGAGGTACCAGAAGGCTTGGGACTGGTTTTCTTCTTCCCACTTCCTATCAAAATTCTAGTTCTCTGCCCCCCAAGTACTGAGTGTCAGTGAATTTCCACAAAGAAGAAACTTAACTATTTACTCGATTCCTTGAGTACTTAATGATTTTTAGCCACAGCTGAGAACATACAGTGGCTAAATCATAGAAAAATCTGATTTCTCCTAGAGGCCTCCAAGATCCAACTTCTTGCTCCTCAGTCCTTATGGGAACACAAAGTATGTCTGTCACTCCCATTTTTTAAAACATCCCTCTCCTCATCTGGATAGCCTGTCTCTACCTAAGCCTGGTTAATCTCCACTGTGGGGATTTCTGTGGGTTGAGTGGGGCCCATGCGCTGCACATGTTATCACCCACAGATAAGTCTCTCCCACTGGATTCTCAGCTGCTTAGAGTCAGTGCTTGCTCTAAACTCAATGTCCCTGACCCACAGCCTGACCCCTGACTCTCCTCAGACAGTGTCAAGGCTATGCTTTTGAATTTCAAGCAAGAACCTGCAAGAGTGAGTGTTTAACAGGCTGGGCACATTGCATAACGGATGTCTAAGATCAATGCCTGCTCTGAGAGACTACAGATTCTCTCTCTACAGAGCAATGTGTCACCTGAACATCTTCATACACATGGTAGGCAAAGAAAAAAAAAACTTCCTTGTCTTTAAAGTCTACATTCAGAGACCATCAGTGCTGCATTTACTGATTTTGCAACATTTTATAGACATCTTATACAAATGGACTAATCCTAAAGACATGTGAGAATGCTTCAAATCCCCAGATGACATTATAGGAGAGGACTTAACATCAAAGGTGCACATTCCAGAGTATAAAGAATCCATTGTTGTGAAGTTATCTATAGTTTCACTTTCATCACTTTATACGTGACTCAAGGGTGATTACATTGAACCCATGTCACCGCTGGGCTGGAATGTAGAGTTTCTCAGCAATCTTGTTTTACTGTTAGGAAAAAGAAAGGACTGAGCCACAGCTAAACCAGAGGACAAAAAGAGCAAGTCCGACCATTTCATCCACAATTTTGTGACTTAGCACTTAGAAATTGGAAGCAATTCAGATCCAGGGAACATATACTCCCTTCCTGTCTGCAGAGAGGGATGTAAGCCATGTTTGCTTATGCAGGTCCAAATGGTTTATGTGCTAAGTGTGTGAGCACCATGCCAAGCTCCTTAGCTATACGATCTGATCTGAATCTCATCTCAACCGTGTAAAGCAGATATTATTATTATAATCCCCACTTTACCAATGAGCCTCAGAGAGTTAAGCAACTTCCTCAAGGAAACCTGGCTCCCTAGTGCCAACAATGGAGTTTGTGTCCAGTTCCATGGACACAAACTTGCTCCCAAACCGACTATTCTCCACTGTCTTGCAGGTCACACATCCAATTGAACCCAGTGATTAGAATTTCTTTCTGACTTTTCACTGTGTTTCAAAAGCTCTCCATCCATCTATTTCATGTATGAGAGTTCAGGAAGGTTCATGTGATATTTCTGTACTTTGAGGCATTAGAGAATAATTTTCTATTGAGACTGGGGCTTTTTCAAATGGACAGGGTGAAATGCATGAAGATGGTCAAAAGGTACAAACTTCCAGTCACAAATTAATAAATCCTGGAGGTGTCATGTCCTGTGTGGTAACTAGAGTTAATAATGCTGCCCTGTGCGTTTGAAAGTTGCTAAACAGATCTTAAAAGAAAAAATTGTGTAACTATGTGGCGATGATTGTTAACTAGGTTGATGGTGGTGATCATTTCGCAGTATGGAATATGTAGAGTCATTATGTTGTACACCTAAACCTAACATGATGTTAATGTCAATTATAGCTCAAGAAAATAAAAATAAATTGGACAGGAGGAGGGAGGAAGGAAAGAAAGGAGGGCTCCTTACCAGCTGGCAGGTATCACATTACCTGAGATTCTGACACAATCTTACCTTCCTTGACTAAGGTGCTTCTTTTGCCCCCAAATGTTCTTTTCTCTTTTCTGGCCTTCCTTGAAAGCCCATCTCTCTGCTCCCTGCTTACTTAATGTGATGACTCACAGTAGCTGCTTCTCCTGACCACTAGGGTGTTGAGGAAGATCTTACGTCCTAGGAGCTGCTGTTCTGAGATAAAGGAGGCTGCAGAGACATTTCCCCTAACTCAGGCCACCCATCATGTTCATTACCATGTTTCTCAGAACTGAGCGCTCGTCTGCGGGGGTCATCTTAGAAATGGGGTGTCCCATCAAGAACTGGGGTGGAATATATTAGGCATTTAATTACACTGGTCAACAAATTTTTACAAATGTCATGTTACTGAAATAAAATTAGTCATTTCCTATCAGTTTGCATGTGCTCAACACCAATATGACAGTCAAATTCTAATTTTGGCTCTAGTTTTTTTTGTAATCTGCAATAAATTGATTTTTGCATCATTAAATGCATGCCAATAGTAAGCTTACGGTTAATACCTGTAAAAAAATCAAGTCATAGACTACTTCCTAGATTTCTTCGCTTATCTCTTGTACAGCTGTTCAGGAATAGAATAGATGGGAGATGGTTTCCATTGTGCAAAAGCACAGCCTTAAGAGTCAGTTTCGAAGAGTCTAGAAATAGTCTCCATTTTTGTGGGTCATGAGTGATTTCTAAGGCATTCATGAGGCCTCAATAACGGAACAGAATACCACAGTACTTTTCTTTCTGAAGAAAGGCTCCAAATGCTGGTGGCGCTTTCCATAGAAAGTAATTGTGACATTTTCTTCTAGAAGATTCCATTGTTGGAGTCTTGATCCTAGCAATTCTGCCTTGTTCTTGGATAAGTCCAAATCACGAACCAGGTCATTTAGTTCTTCCTGTGTTAGTCTGTGTGGGGTTGATGCTGTACCACATTGAAAATCTGGATCACTGCATGCTGATGGAATAGGAGAACAGGTCAGCTCACCCTTGTCCTCATCAGATGAATCAAGAGAATATTCTGCTAGAGGTTCTGGAACAGGAAGTTCCTCACCATGCAGAACTGGTCTCAATGCAGACGGAATGTTTGTGTAGACTATTCTTGACTTCTTTTGCTTCATTATTCTGCTGGAAAGAGGAGGAACCAAGCTGAAATAACAGTCTTTTATGTGGTTGCTTGGCTCTCTCCACACCATGGGGACTGCAAACAGCATTGATGGTCTTTTGCCATTTAACCACTGTAAAAGCTGTGTTGTACATATAGCAGAGCATATATGTGGGGCCCAAGGCTTGTCTTGGTCAACAACCTTGCATCCGAAGTCAAGATGATAAGCCTTCTTCACTTGAGAAGTGATACTTTTCTTCTGGTTGGCAAATGTCACTTCCCCATAAATAGAGCAGAAATTGTCCACTCTATTAACATACTTTCGAGGCATTACTGTTTTGCATTGTGCCTAAATGGATAAAATAATAACAGCTCTATAGAACAGTAGCTTAAACTGTCTCGCACAAAGTCTGAAATATTTTCAATGCTCAACCTTTCCGACAGGGCTTTCTATTGCATCAGAAAATGATGCAATCAACTCTGGATGGTGTGTGCATGCTGGTATTATGCAATACGATGCAATATTACATCATTCTAGGCTGATTTAGGATGTTGTTGCAGCCCTACTGGATAAATTTACATGGTGAAACATATAAAATGAATTATATGAAATATCTTCAAAACAAGAGCTAATAAAAATTTTTCAGGGTTACATTCATGTTCAGCACACCAAGATACTATAGATTAGGGCCTTTTAAAGTCAGTAATGATCTTACTGTTGACCAGTCTTATCAATTGTTAATGGGATAGAGTTCTGAAGTCAGTGGATATTGCCAATTTGCCCTGGCCTACATCCCCTTCTTTTTCTTTTTCCAGAAAATGTCTGGGAGAGATCTCTAAATGCATTTTTTTTTAATCATTGGAGAGGAGGTAAGTGTTGACCCACACCCCCAAAAAGATGACATGGCAGAAGGGAGACTGTTCTCCTTAGAAATGCCTGCTTGCTGGCTGGCTTCTGGGAATTGGAATTTTGGGAGGGTTTCCACAACCTCCCTAAGAGACAGAAGAAAATCACTATGCCTAAGTTATTTGTATAAGAGCTAAGGGGCATGCTAAATACCCAATTTCCTTTTCAGAGCCTGGAATGTCAGTATGTGGCAGACAGAGGGAGCCTGTGTGACCAGTCCCCACCTGAAGCCTTGGGCACAAAGTCTCTAGCGAGCTTCCCTCATAGACTAAGTCTCCCAAGAATATTGCTACAGTCACCTTGTGTGTGACTCCAATGGGAGAGGACACTTGGAAGCTTGTACCTCATTCCCTCTGGGACTGACCTCCTACATGCCTTTTTCCCTTTGCTGATTGTCCTGTCACCTTTCATTGCAGCAAATCAAAGCTGTACATACAACTATATGCTTATCCTGTTCGTCATTCCTCCTGTCCAATATTCATGGGGTATGACAAGAAGCCATAGCTTGCAAAAAGAAGACAGGCAGTGGTGGGGCCTCTAAGGAATGACAACTCTTAATAAGGGTAAGAAAAATGTGACTTGGGGTGATGGGTGTATTGACAGGGCACTTCAAAATATTGCAGCAAAGAGAAGGAATTTAAACTGTTCAACCCTTTGTTAATATTATTTCTTACTCCTGGGTTTGAGAAGATACCATGAATTCACAGAATTTTCTAAGATTCTCAGCAATTCAAACTCCTCAGTGGTGGAGTCACCCCAGCACCAAGAGGAGCCACAGCTTCTACCCAGGGAAAGGCAGGTCTGCTACTGGTGGCACAGGACTGGCATGAAGCAGATTAAAATTTGTAGGTTACATGAAAGAAATGATAAGTAGCTAGTAGCTCCACATATATGCCAATGCCCTTTCTCTTTCCCCTTCTACTTATGGCTAATATGGTCTTCAAATTAAGGGACATTGGAAGAATCTATTCCACATTTTAAAAGAATTATATTTCTTGTGTGTTTGTGTGTGTGTGTGTGTGTGTGTGTGTGTGTGTGTGTGTGTTTTAGCATGGTAAAATAGACATAATATAAACCTTACCCTATAACCATGTTTAAGGTAGGATTTAGTGTCATTTAGTATATTTGAAAAGTTTTACAACTATTATTACTATCTCCAGAATCTGTTCATTGTCCCAAACAGAAATTTTGTACTCATTAAACAATCACATCCCATTTACTCTCTTCCCACCCTTATCACACAACTGGTAACCTTTAACCTACTCACTGTCTTTATGAATCATACAATTTTTTGATTCATTCAATAATTGTCTTTTGCAACTGGCTTATTTCACTTATCATGATGCTCTCCAGGGTACAGTCGTGTTGTAACGTGTCAGAATTTCATTCCTTTTGATGACTGAATAATATTCCAAAGTATAGATATACCACATTTGTGTATCTATTCATTTGTTGTTACACACTTGGGTTGCTTCTGTCTTTTTTTTTTTCCTTCATTTTCTGTTTTTGAAGTAACACTAGTTTCCCATTATATAGGTTCAGGTATACAACATTATAAATCAACATCTGTAAACACTATATAATGTTCACCACTAAAAGCCTAGTGTCCATTCTTCACATTCAATTGACCCCCTTTACCTGATTTGCTACCTTGCTTCCTCCTTCTCTTTTGATGGAACCACCATCTTGATCTTATAGTCTAAGACTTTGTTTTTGTCCTGTTTTGTTTGTTCATTGGTTTTTTTTTATCTAAGTTTTATCTTTTACTTTTAGATTTACAAAGCACTTCGCTTCTTTTGATCTTCATAACAATTCTAGGATGTAGGAAATAAGACTAGTATTTTCCAGAGTGCCTGGAATGATGCTTAATTAAGACCTATTGGCTGACTGATAAGTAACAGCTTTGGAAAAATCACTGTTTTACAAAAATGAATAATTCTTAAAGACTTCAGTGGATGAACAAGCTCAAAGGCTATCCAGACATTCAGAGGAATTATTAAAATCACAAATTAAGTCATTTCTATGGACTCTAGAGCAGGAAATATATTTTTAATGAGGAAATTGAAGCTAATATGTAACAGCTGTCCTGTTACCCAGTAATGGAGCATTAAGGAAGATTAAATTATTAATGAAAAATATAGCAACTTGGAAATTTAACCTTTAAACATTCTCTTATCCCTTTATCTTTTATATACAGTCTTTAAACTAATATTTTTAAAAAGCCCATTTGGTCATCTTACATAGCTGCCATTTATAATTTGCTGTGCTCCTCACTGGTTGTGGAACCTTCAGCAAGTTATTCCCTAACAGACTTCATGATACAGTATCTAAAGTGTTTATGCCTGGACTAGCAGGAAGCCTCCAGTAAAACTAGTGGATGGTACCTGTGCTGATTAAACCTCCCCAGTCTCCCTCTTCTTTGGCATCACGTAACCCTCAGATTTATGAGTGAAGAATAAATATTGTTGATACAAATAAATATTGTTGAAACAATATTTATTGTTGATAAATATTGTTGATACAAAGCCATTAAGAATCAGGAGAGGGGCCTCCCTGGTGGTGCAGCGGTTAAGCGCTGCGCTGTGGAGCTGTCGGCAGTGACGATGTGAGTTCGATGCCCGGCCAGGGAGATTCCCACATGGCGTGGCAGACCTCTCCTGTCTTGCGCGCTGCTCCCCTCAGCAGTGTATTTCAGTCGATCTGCCTGTTCTACTCCCCACTTTCTCTGGTGAACCCTCTCACCGCCCCACACCTCTGGCCTGTACCCCAGCTTGTATGCATAAATAAATAAATCTTTAAAAAAAAAAAGAATCAGGAGAGCATTTGATATGTACCAATAGTGATTATCAATAACTGTTTGATAAGTCACTAAAGTAATATATAAAAAGAGAAGAATATGGAGAAAAAATAAAAGAAGGGAAGGTGAAAAGGTATATTAATATGGCCTGAAAAGCCAAGCTTTCACTGCCCTCTGCGTGTTCACTGCCAACCCGCAGAAAGGCAGGTGTGGCAGCTGCCCCCAGGCCCAGAATGAGTGGACCGTACTCACGTTGGTGTTGCACAGCTTATACTGCCGGTAGGCCCCAATGCAGGAGATGGCTGTGGTCCGGGTAGGCTGGGAGAAACTCTGGGCTGCCCTGGGGGTCCCCAGGTCATGACTGCTGCTCGTTTCTGGACTGTGGAAGAGACTCGAAGCTACGGGGAAGCCTTGGTCACTGGTCAGAGGCAGTTGGTAGATGGAGGCCTCTGAGACCTTCAGAGCTGAATCAGGGGCACTGTTGCTCCTGTACAGAGGCCCATGTTGGGGAGCGTGGTGGGCAGGTGGGCTGTAGTCAAAGCTAAGACCAGATGCTCCCTGGGGCCTGGAATTCGGGGCCAAGGGCCTCTGCCTCCGAAGCCTCTGTGGTGAGTGTGCAGAATCTGTCTGTAGCGGTAGGATGTATGGGGCCTTCCCGTAGCCATACTTGCCAGGGCCGATGGGACCTCGGGTCCTGCTCCTAAGAGAAACACATGAGAGGAGATGAACTGAGTCACAGGAATTTTCAGGCTAACCCAGAAGTTCTGATGTGCTGAGGGGACTGAGAGGATTGGAAGTCTGGGAGAGAGCCTGTAGGAGCAGGGAGGTAGAGGAAAGACACTCAAGCAGAAGGGAGCACCATGGACATTAGGAAGCAGAATGAAAATGAAATCAACAGCGGATGAATTGTGCATGACTGAGTAGTTGAAGATGAAGTCAGAGTGGTAAGCTGTGGTCGACACAAGACTTACGCAGAGGATTTGGGGTATTTTTATTGGTTGGAGGGTGTCATTGACAGTTTCTGACAAGTATGAAGACATAATTATAATTTCAGCCACAGTAACTTCCTGTTCATTTTTTTCTGATAATAA
The DNA here is from genome assembly GCA_004024925.1 of Scalopus aquaticus. Lineage (NCBI taxonomy): Eukaryota > Metazoa > Chordata > Mammalia > Eulipotyphla > Talpidae > Scalopus > Scalopus aquaticus. Next base: position 27,828 of record PVIJ01006479.1, on the reverse strand, counting down.
TAATCTGTGGGTTAATAATAATCTGTGGGTTTTTTCTCATTCAATTGTTGGGTATTGCTTGGTATTTTACACCCTATTTCCATTGCCATACATATCCAAACAGCATTTCCAGGTAAGTGGCAGATTATGGGAAGCTCAACAATCAAATATTAATGCAGTCCTGACCTGCACTGAGCCTAACTTATCCCTGAAGAAATGAAAGGGGGTTGAGCCAGTGGCTACGTCACCACTCTCGAGGCAACCCATGCCAACAATGCGTGACCTGTCATCTTCACTTTGGTGTGGACCTTTAGATTTTATCAAGACTTCTCTGCCTTCACATCAAAAAAACAGGCATCAACAAATATTGGTGAGGATGTGGTGAAAAAGACACTTTCCTACACTGCTGGTGGGAAAGCAAACTGGTCCAACCACTATGGAAAGCTGTATGGAGGTTCCTCAAACTGCTAAAAATAGAGCTTCCATAAGACCCAGCAATACTACTTCTGGGAATCTACCCAAAGGACACAAAAACATTAATCCAACAGGATACATGCACACCTACGTTTATTGCAGCACTATTCACAATAGCTAAGACATGGAAACAACCCAGATGCCCAAAAATAGATGACTGGATCAAGAAGATGTGGTACATATACACAGTGGAATACTATTAAGCAATCAAAAAAGATAAACTCATGCAATTCCCAGCAACATGGACGGAGCTAGAAGGGATCATGCTCAGTGAAATAAGCCAGAAGGAAAAAGAAAATATGAAATGGTTTCACTTATAGGAGGAATATAGGGGAAACAAATAAGAGATCAGGAGGAGAAAACAACAACAACAACAAAAAACAAAAACTAGCAGGCAATCATAAACGAGAGACATCCAGCAAGGGAGTGGGAGGATAGGGTTCAAAACGGGGGAGAAAAGAACACAAGGGACTACGGGAATCGTTCATGGGTGAATTGGTGAATTGGTAGTGGGTAACCCACAAGGAATATACAATAATGTAAAAGATATAAATAAAAAATAAATATATTTTAAAAAAGGACTTCTCTGCCTTGTGAGACCTTAGGAAAATCATAAACAGTGGTGAATTGATAAGTGTCTGAAAACTGACTTTCAGGGGGAGAAAGCCCTGATTTGTAGCATTTGTCTATCGCCATGGTGTAAATAGTCCCACCATGGCCAACTTCAAGCTAGCAATTTCTAACAAGCAGGGAAATCCCAGCTCCAATCCAACACTGCATATAAACTTAATATGCAACTACATTTGTATAGTACAAAGCAAAGAAAGGTAAAGTAATATAAAAATGGGGCCTCCCTGGTGGCACAACGGGTTAAGCGCAGCACTGTGGAGCTGTCGGCAGTTGCAGCGTGAGTTTGATGCCCAGGCACACTCCTGCCCCACCGGCTGCTCCCCTCAGCAGTGTATTTCGATCAATCTGCCTGTTCTGCTCCCCACTCTGTCTCTGGTGAACCCTCTCACTGCCCCACACACCTGGCCTGCACCCCAGTTTGTATGCATAAATAAATAAGTCTTGGCAAAAAAGAAATATAAAAATGGTTTAGATAAGACTCCAATCTTACAAGTGAAAAGCAACTTGAACATAACCAAGGTGAGACGAGGACCTTGGAAGCAATAGGAGGAAGAGCGCTCTAGGAATGCTGAGGCCAGGGAAGCACTCTTACCTGGAGGGAGCTGGGAAGGTTTCACCTTCACGGGTGTGGACTTGGAGGCCCAGGTCCCAACATTCTGTAAGTCATCCAACTCTGACTTATTTATAAAATGACTGAACTGGATTAAATGACCGTGAAGGTCGTTTCAGCTCTAAAATTATATGTTTCCATAATAATTAATTTTACATTTATGCAAAATTGGAAATCTGCCCGAGGGTTTCTACAGGATGGCCCCATTAAAATAAGCACATTAAAATAGCAATCAAGGTGAAACATTAATTTCTGCCCTTGTGAGGAAATTCTTTCTTCACTCTATAGAACCACTAAATATAAAATTTAACAGACCACAACTAATTATTAACATCTTTATCACTAATAGCACCTTCATTCTTAGCTGATAGGGTTTTGAATTAAACTATGCGATGTTGTTTATTTTACCTTTAGGCATTTCTCAAATAATCTTAGCCACACTTGGGATTCTATTAATGATGGAGGAATCCAGCATGCTGCTTTAAGAGATGCAATTAAGAAGTCAGTCTTAATATATATATATAATAGTCAGTCTTTATATATATATATATATATATATATATATATATATATATATATATATATATATATAAAACTTGGATGTAATTTGCCTTTTTCTTTCTTGTGGCAGGCCAGGTAAAATGAATGACATCATACAAAGGCAAAGGAAAGAATTTCTGTATGTGTGCACTTTTTTTTTTTTTAAAGATCTGAAAGCCTACCACAAAACTGACCTCAAAGAATGTACTGGGTGGAGACCCCAGCAGAAGGTAATAGAGAAACAAAGACATGTGGAACAGAACTTATCAAACTTGAATGTGCATGAAAATCACCAAAGGATTTTGCAAAGAGGCATATTCTAATTCAGGAGGCCTGGGTGTAGTCCAAGATTCTGCATTTCCAATAAGCTCCCAGGGGGTGCTGGTGTTACTGGTCCACAGACACATGGCTTTGAGAAACAAAGTCACAGAATTAAATTGAAATGCCAAGCAAAAGGATAAACATTCAACAGCAAAGTTTATCATTTCTAATAATATACATTTTTAAAGCTATAACAAGTTTTAAAGCTCTCTATATATTTATTTTTTAAGAAAACCTCTGAGTTTGTGACATCCATAAAGTCTCTGCCACCCCATGCCAAGCTACACTGCTGTGGCTTACTCAGTGGGAGCTGCTGGCCCAGGACAGACTTGACCTGGGGAGAGAGGAGGTAAAGGAAGAACCCACTGAGGATTTGTGCAAATGTCTTTCCAAAAGCTGCCCATCACCTCTGAGGGGGGTGACATATGCAAGTACAAATGTATAGTTTTATACTGGCCTTGTGGGAGGTCCTGCCCTAACAGGAGAACCATTCAAATACCAATGTCATTGCAAAGATGATGATTTGAAAACTGGTGACCAGCTAATTCTGATACCAACTGAAGAGAATGAGCGGCCAGTTAGGGGTGAGTGGGAGCACTGGTTTCTGAATCCTTGCCTCAGAACACTTGGGCAACCAGCAGATTCATTCCTGCTTGGCAGGAAATCATGTATTTTCCTTATGGCCCGCAGAGCTAATCATCCTGACAGTTCAGAATGACCTCTTATCCTTAAGGATAGAGTCCATCTGGCCACTTGCAGGGAGGCCTCCATGGACTGGGCAGATTTATGCAAAGTTGGGGTAATAAGCACAGATGTGCCTGAGGGGATCTGTGTAGCAACTTAAGTTCTTCCAGGGGAGCATGTGGTAGATGCCTATGGGGGGTGGGGGGCTGGTAACTTGATTAGTTCTGCTTATTCTCCTCATAACCTATCTCTGGGATTTTACTTTGGGTTCCCCATTTGTCCAAGTTCTGGCTAATTTTGGAAAGTTTAGGCCTTGAGAAAGAAATGCAAAAAGTCTAGTTTGGAGATCAAAGACATGTATAGGGGTTGGTGACTAGGGCTCTGAAGCCAGGCTTCCTGGGTTTGAATCCCAGCTTTTCCTCTTACAAATTGTGAAACAATGGATAACTTAGTGTGTGGATGTCTCTGTCTCATCAAACAGGATCAGAACTCTGAAGAAGCCAGTGAAGCAGCTAGGGAGCAACATTTCGGGAGATGCTCACTCTCAGGGTCATACAGAAGCCAGTGGAGCAAAGAGGTCTCCTTAAATGCGGTGCCCAGTGGCCTCATGCTAGACGGTGTCCTGATCCTATGAGCATTTATCAATGGAGCTGATAACAGCACCTTCCTTAGAGCTTGTAGAGATCAAAAGGAGAGCAAAGGACATAAGTAGCGTATGCATCATGTAAGTACTTGCTCTTCTAAAAAAGTTCTAGTTTGGCCATTTACTAGTTCTGTACACTTTGGCAAACAATACACCCTCAATTTTCTGACCTATAAAAGGAAAGTAGGGCCACTTCACACCACTAGGGTAACTATAACCAAAAGGACAGAAAATAACAAGTGTTGGAGAGGATGTTGAGAAACTGGATCTCACACATTCTTGTGTGAATGGAAAATGGTACAACCACTTTGGAAAACAAACTGGAAGTACCTCCAAGAGTTAAATGTAGTGTCACCAATGACCCAGCATTTTCAATCCTGGGTTAAAGCCTAAGAGAAATGAAAACCAACCTATGTTCACATAAACACTCATACATGTGCTCATAGCAATTTATTCATAATAGCCAAGAGATAGAAACAACCAAAATATCTATCAACTAATGATTTGGATAGATGAAGCACAAAATATCCATAGATATTATGAACATATTATTCAGCTACAAATGGGATAAGGTACTCACATACTCACACACGTGCACACACGCGCGCGTGCGCACACACACACACTACAACATTGATGAACCTTGAAAACATTCTAAGTGAAAGAAGCCAGATTCAAAAGGCCACATAATGTAGGAGTTCATTTAGATGAAATATTCAGGGCAGTCAAATCCATAAATACCAAGAGCAGGTGAACAGATGCCAGGGAGGAGGGGAAAAAAGGGAGTGACTGCTGATGGGTGTGGGGTTTCCTTTGGGGGGCACTTAGACAGTGGTGATGGCTGCACAACCTTGTGAATGTGCTAAAACCTACTGAGTTATATAGTTATATACTTTAAATGGTAAATTTTATGGTATATAAATTATACCTCCACAAAGCTGTTATTTTTTGAAATGAGAGCATGAATAACTCTTTTCTTATCTACATACAATGATGTTGGAAAAGCCAAACTGAGGTTACGGATAGGAATGCATTCTTTTGAGTCTGAAAATGGTTTTTTCCCCCATAATTTGCTTCAATCACCACTAGCAAACTTTATTGAGCAACTTCTATGAATATCTACTGAGCACCAAGTGTGGTTCATTTTCTGTGTTCACATTTCTGGCCTTGACAGCTTAAGTAAATGCAGAGTCTCACCCCACTCATCCCCATACCCCAACACACACAAGGGCTCAAGAACACAGCAGGAAGGGTTCTGACAACTGGTTTTGCGTCCAGTTCTTCAATCAACTTCCAAGTTATTTGCAGAAATTGTTTCTTGAGGCAGCGGCAGCAAACAGCACTCTGGAAAGGGTAACAAGCACACACCATATGTTCCTTACAATAGGCTGGCTGCCATCCAGGGGCTTGGTATGTATGATGTGGTGCAGCTTGTGACATTAATCCTGACCAGTCAGTGTGATGCTCAGGCAAAGACACCCCATCAGTCTCCCTCTTCCCAATCTACACATGAACCCTGCAAATATGTCATCTACAGCTATCACCTGTCACCCACTTATCTATTGCTGCCCAGACCCCTCAAGATAGTATCAACCCCAGAGACCTGTGATGTGCATGGATTGCATGGGGCTCTTGTCAAAATACAGCTCCTGATTCAGCAGGTAGGGGGTGGGCCTCTGAGCTGCCACTGTAGCTAGCCGACTCTGTGGGTCCTGGGAACACACTTGGATTGTGCCACCTAGACCTTTCCACAGACATCTCAAACTCAACAAGTTGCAAATCATCATCACCCCCCGCCTCCGCACCACCACCCAGCAAAACTGTCCTGTGTCCTCCATCTCAGTAGTTCTCAAATTTGAGCAAGCATCAGAGTCACTTGGAAGTCTTGTTAAAACAGACCACTGAAACCTGTATGAAAAGAATCTGGGGAGGTCTGGATAGAACCTGAGACTCTGCATTTCTAGCAAGCTCCCAGGCAACGCTGATGCTTCTGGCCTGTGGACCACATTGTGAAAGGCAGAGCTCTGTTTTGTTCCCAAGCATCTGCTGAAGTTAGCTGGCTCTTCCACTCTCCCCACCTCTCTGAAGTCCAGACTCCTCGACTCAGCCACTCAGCCTGCAGAACATGTTCCTAGCCACAGCCCGCCACTGCACAGGCTACCCCCATCACATCCCTTGGAGTTTCCCAACAGGCCAACCCAGTTTATCCTCCATGCCCAGCTCCTCGTGCAGGCTGCCTGTCCCTCCACCATTTCCTGGGACAATCTTTAATGGACCCTCTAGAACTTAGCAGAAGCATTACTTCCTTAATGAAGGCTTTCCTGGTCCAAACCTCACCCCAATCCTTCACTCTGTAGAACTGCTACCTTCTCTTTTGTCCTTCCAAAAGTTCCCATCTGACTGTCACAGCAATGGAACTGATCAGAGACTGCAGGCTCCTCCAGGGAAAGGGATGTGTCTTATTTGTCTTATATAGAGCCAGCACACAGTAGGTATCTAGAACCTGGCACATAGTAGGTATTCAACAGCTGACAGTTGAAAAACTAAAATAGCGAGTGAAAGGCTCAAACCACTAATACGAAAGGGAGGAAAGCACCCCCCATCATTATTATATGTGCTTAATATTTCTGTTACATGAAATAGTGTTTTTTGTTGAAAGACTATTAAGATAATGTGGCACAGAAAACAGCACCACCTCTAAGTAGGAATTAAATCTCACCTACTAGGTGAGCTCATTCCTGGCATCAAACACCTGGAGAAGGACTGGGTTCTCGGAATGGAAAGGACGACCCAGGGAGGGCTGGGACTCAACCTTTATCCTCAAAAGGAGGGAAGAAGAGGTCAAGGGCATGCCATGCATGCCTGTCAGAGCCAGAAAGTCACCCAGACAGGCTGCCTGGCGGCCTCTTGCTTCCCACCTCTTTGTTTCCAGTAAAGAAAGGAAGGAGCAGAGGGAGAGCCCTGCCCTCCGGAAGCCAGGCTGTTTGTATTTCTTAGAATCTGTTTATTTCCTTTCTGCTTTCCCTTAGAGCTTAGTCGGGGCTCTGATAACACCAGCCTGTCTCAGCTGTGCTAACATCAGCCTCGCATGGGCCATAGCAGGTAACAGAGCAGCAGCCGTGGAACCAGCCCGTGAGTTACCCGGGCTGGCTGAGCCTGGGAGTGGAACGCGAACTCCAAGAAGGGGGCTGGGTGAGAAGCGAGTTGCCCCTGCTCAGGAAAGCCTCATTGGGCTGCTTCATAGTGGAGGTTCTGGGGTTTGTGGCATTTAGAGAGGGTCAGTCCTTGTGGCTATATACCTGAGCTGAGTTGTCAGGAAAACAAGTACATTCGTCCAAGGGAAGATAGGATGGAGCCTTGTGAGATGGAAGATATGTTACTGGAGAGAGCTGACGAGATGAGGGGTGGGCAGAAGTCTGGGTGCTAGCTTTAGCTAAGAAAAGCTAAGCTCCTATTGCGTCTTCCTGTAGCTAATGAATAACTTCCACGTGGTTTAAAGGGATCCTTCATGCCACTTTTGCACTTTGTATTGTCATTATAAACCAAAGCTAGTCTTACCATGCCAATGTTTTGAGACAAATTTCCCTGCCCAGTGTTAGCATCAGAGATAGGCTGGAAGAAAGAAAAGCTAAGCATCACAGAGTCTTAGGTATCGCAGGCTGTATCTGAGAGTTGCCTCTAAATCAGCTGCCTCTTCTTCCTCCCCATCTCCTCTCACTGAAGAAAAGAGGCATTTCCACTTGGCCCTGTAAGCTAGCAGAGAGGGCAAGGAGATGTGATTTGCAGTGACTACCAGTGAAATGCTGTTTTCCAAAATCCATTAGTATGACTAAATGCATCTTTTAAAGAGGTTTTCATGGACATTTTGAAGGCTACTGGGCAGAAAATGGGCTCTTCTCAAGAGGTAGATGGAGGTGGGCTGGGGGGCCTCAGTGCTGCCTATTGAATTGGCAGGACACCTCACACCCATGAAGACAGCATTGGAGGAGCCAATACACTTCTCTCTCAATAACCCCTTCTTTGCCCCTACAGTGCTCCTGTAAAGATCTTGATGGGTACAACACCAGAGTCAAGAAGACCCAAAGATCAGCACGAAGAGAGAAAAGGTTTCTTCAGCATTTGAAAACCTGGACTTTGTCGAGGGTCAGTGTGTGGGGCTAGAAGCAGAGGTGTAGTTTATACTATAGAATGTGGAGTATTCTGTTTGGAATTATCATTCTACACCAAGGGAAATGAAGAGTTTGACTAAAAGGAAGAGGAGAGAGGAAGAGAGGCAAGTACACTGACATGAGGCCAGAATGCTCTGGGCTGGGTGGAAGCACCCGCAACTCTAGATCTGTAAAGGAGCACAGGAACAGAAGAGACACGCAAATTTTATGGGGAGCGCTACATCCAACACAGCACCAAACCTGGATATGGGAGGGGATGCCCAGAAGAGGGGATACCTCAGTGCCAGTGTGTCACCCTGAAGGGGTCTTTGGAGAGATTTTGCGGCAGTTACTATAAAGAGTAGAATTAAGCCAGTGAAGCAAAGTAGATCTCCTGCTCCTTTCATCATTGCTGCACAAAAGCCCCTCATCTCGGGAGCCAGGTCACCCCCAGGGAGAAGGGTAGAATGAGAGAAAAGGGGAGAATCCTAACTGAACTGAGCATAGACCCTGAAGTGATCACATCTAACATGAAGTATCTGAGCATCTGAGTTTTCTAGAATTAGCAGTTTTCCTATACCAGCAGAAACAGAGGTTCATGAATCAAGTCTAACTGTAAAAAAAATACAGTTTTGCATATCTCAATTGTGACTGCATATTGTATATCTGAAACACAACCTAAGTGTCCTTAGATAGGGGAATAAGGGAGCGAGTTAAACTGCTATAAATAGAGACGTACACATTGGAGTACTATAAAACTGTTTAAAAGGATGAACAAGACACAAAACTGAGCCTATACATGGTCCTGTTAGTTAAAAGAAAAAAGATATTTACAATATATGAAAATGCATATCTCTTCAGGATATATTTCTGAACTGACACAAATGAAATTTGGAAATGATTTCTTTTGAGAAGCAGACCCAGCAGGGTGGAGTTAGGGAAGACTCGTTTATCATATTTTTATCTTACCATACATTTTTTTTGCCTTCTGCACAGATTTTCAACATGTGAAATGATGGAAGAGAAAAACACTAAGCCATTTCCACTGAATTTGTTGAAATGTAACCTTCTGGCTGTGGGGAGGGTCATAAGAAGCAAATGTAGAATATGCTGTATAAATGGCACAAAGAGCAACCAAGTAAGTAACTTAAATATGTAACTGTAACATGCTCAATTATAAATAGGCTACTAGCCTCAAGATTGAGGGGACAGAAATATTTAGGGATAAAAGTATCTTCTGAAATATCACTCTCAATAACTGAAAAGTTAGGTATTCCCAGAACAATTTCATACCATGAAGGTCAAATCATATCCAGCAGGGAGCTTCTTTAGAGTCTGAATATACTTTTCACAAAGCAATGATGCTGTGACATCCAGTATTTTTGATGGGTACTTGATGTCAAATACCCCAATGCCTAGTCTCTGCTGTCCAATAGCAACCTTATCCATCAGATACACAAGTGTGGGACAGGAACCTCATGAACTTTGATTTCTCTCTCCACTGGATTCACCTTTCTAAGCACAGCCCTGGTTATTATCCTCTAATTCAAAAAAGAACCCTTGTGGCCCACCTCTGTGCAGAAAATCTAGTTCAATTGAGGATGATTTTAAGGCACATTCAGTTTGATGCCACATTCCATCCTTCAACAGCTGATCTCACTTTAGCTTCCTAGAATCAACTCTAATCTTCACATCCCTCCCATTCCCATCTTCAATCCTACCTTTTCCAGGCCATAAAGGATCACTCACAAATTCCCAAACACCCAGAGCTCTTGTACCTCCAAGACCCTGCCCGGAATCCTACCCGACTGACTTTTGATTGGGTAGAGCTTCTAGGCCCAACATAAACATGAGGACTGGCCTGTTGTGCTTCCCCTAAGGCAGCCCCACAATCAGAGCCTTCGGGGAGCAGTCTGCACATCCCTCTACCCCTCTACACTCTACCTTGGGGACAGTTTTTAGTAAAAGGCCTGACACCCTCACAGATTTGCTAGTTTTTCTCGGTGAGGCTTGTCAGTTTCTTATACCTGCTGCATAATCATAGAGACTAGTAGCCGGTCTGAGGCTACGAGGAATGTTAGCTGAAATGACACATGTCAGAGGTACAGCCCAACTGCTCAACATTTCTAATCAGTGAGTCAATAAACACTATCTCTTTGGGTCTATTAGTAGACACAAAAAGGCTCTGAGTTCCAATAAACAAGTCAAGGCAGCCCCACTTCTCTGAGTGGGAAGCAAAGAAACTGGTAAAACTAAGTCAGCAGCCACCGACTATCCAGAGAGTCCTGAGTGCTGAATACCATGGAAGACGGGAGGGAGCTGCAGCTGAAGACCAGAAGCGCATTCACCTGGAGCCCCAGGATCCCAGGCAAACCAGATGGAAGGAATCTGCATCCTAAAATTATAAAGAGAGCTCCATGTTCCTAAAACTCAGCCTGTTCCAGTGTGATCACTTGCCGGGGGGAGAAAGGCTCGCATGTGCTAAGTTCAAAGAGGCTGCGAGCAAATGGTTTAGGTTGAGTGCGTCCGTCTTCTTAGAAGTTCAGAAGACAGAAACTCCTGCCAGGGCTGTTCCAGACAATAAATTATCTTATATCTACAGAAGATAAGAGGCAAAACTCTGACCATTAAAGTTAAGATGATGAAAACAAAAGCTTTGCTGGTTGCCTACTGCGCAACATACGCTATCCCTACATTAGCTGGTTTGGCCAGATTGGCTGCTGCACCTTTGAAAGCATTTAAGGTCTGGGTACAAAGACTAGCGTGAGAATCACCTGATAGGTTTGCTCTGTGTCTTCAGGGAAGGATCACAAAGGCTCACAAATTGGGGAGGGGAGAAAGGCAGGAGGGAGGGGCACAGGGAGAAGGGTCAGATTTGTTCTAATAAGCCAGAAAGAAAAGAGGCCTTTCACAAATGTATCGAGGTGCACTGCAGGATCAAGAGGCAAGCTACTCAGCAGAAAAAAACAAAAAGGTGGTTTTGGAGTGACTCTGATCTTAAAAAGCCTTTTTTGCCCCAGGCAAACAAGCCTCAAGAAGAACCTATCCTCAGCAACCTACATGCTGGCCTCCCAGGAAGTGACTGCCCCCCTCCACCCGGCCTCCCCACACACACTTGCATATCTCCCAAAATAAAAGGAAGCAGCAGCCTTCAGAACACACGCAGTCCTTAGGCTTTGAGTCCATACATTGTTGTCAGGCTGCTTCTTCTTGTCTAGAAGACTGTTTAAAAATCAGCCAGAGTCCCCAAGAACAAATCAGCTCAGTGCTCCCTGGTGCTGCTGTGCATCTGAGTGCTCCTGGGTTTCCAAGAGCTTAATTCAGTGTGGGCCCAGGGGGTGGAATAAGGACAAGGGAGTGGGCATTCCAGGAAACCAATTTCATACCAACAGAAAGCAACAGTGTCCAGGGCTATAGGGATGGAAGTCATAGCTGAGCAGGTCATTCACTGCACAAGGACATCTGGATGTTTAAATCTAGTGGGTTCTCCCACTAGAGGAAGAGGCTTTTTTTTTTTTTTTAATTCACACAAAGGCAAAAATTGAGCAAGTGGAGGTCCAACAGAGGCATTTCCAGTTAAGGCTCAGTCAACATTAATTTGTTCAGAGCAAAGTAGATGATGACCCCACCCTACATTGTGCTGGGCAGGGCACCCCTGAAGCTGAATGTGGTAAGAGACCATGTGGGACAAAGGTGGTAACAGGGAGGCTAGAAAGAGTCCAAATATTCCCTCCAACAGGGAATTCCCTCCACTGCGCATTATCTATGCAATCATGGGCAAGTCACCCCACACCTCTTACCACTAGCAGTAAAATAAGATCATGAAGGTAAAGCACAGGATTTGACCCCTGTGAATCTTCTGTAAATGGTGGCTATCTTGACAGCTACACTGTTCCATAAGTGAGAGACCTGGAGCATCCAAGCCTGTCACCTGAGGATCATGGCTGAGGTGGCAGCCAACAAGGGCCAGGTGGCGCAGGGCCGGCTCTGCCAGAAAGAACAGTAAACGCATTCATTTCTCCATTATGTAACGGAGAGGAAGCCTCTTGGGAGTCAAACCTGTTGCTGGTGTGGGTTGTAATCTGAACCTGAGCAGGTCTCCAGGACTACAGGGGTGTAGAGGAAACCAGATGACATTACCAGTGGAGCACAGGGCCTGGCCAGGACAGGTGCTAAGCAAATGTGAGGGAATAACCCCTCTCCCCCCGGGACTCTCAAACAGTGCCCCTGCCCCAGAGCCTGATCTCTGACAGGTTGAAGCCAGTTCAAGAACTATTTTCTGTCAGTTCTGCTGAGTTCATTAATACAACAGCAATAACAATTACAATGCAACTTACATTTCTTGAGCAGCTTTTATGTGAAAGGCCCATGGAGAAAGCACTCATATTTCTCTCCCACTCTAGACATCTCTCCCACTCTGAGCTTTTATACCACTTTCTAGGTAAATACTTACCATATATATCATTTCATTTTTTCCTTTCTTATAAATACAAAATATGCCAAGCATTGTCATCTTGTCTGGAGAATGAGGCAGACCGTTCTCTATGCATTGGAGGAAATCACTTAGGTGCAAGTCTGTCACCCTCAGTCAATTGAAAGAATTTTTTCAGAAGGATTTTACTCCATCCCCCAATATTCAACACCATGTGTTTAAGTATATACATTCAGTACTCAGCAACAATTTCTTGAACACTTGCCAATGTCATCACTCCTATTTTATACACAGGGAAACTGAGTCTAAAAGACATTAAACAACTTATCCAAGCTCGTAAGTCTGTGTGAATGGCTATTACGCTAATATTAATAATATACTGAATGAATGAATGAATGGTAAGCTCCTGAGGAACTTAAACATCTGCACTATAGTACAGCTTATAAATACCAAATGCCATTCATAGAGGATTACAGGGACAGACTGTCTGCAATGAGAATTTACTGGAAAACAGGGAGAGAAATACTGTTTCCCTCCAAGTCCAGAAAGGGTTTTCAGCACTAGCCCACAGTGAACTGTTTTTCAGTCATTGAGGAAAGGGAAATCTTAGCTACCTACTCAATCTACTTGGCCCACAGGGAACCAAATGCCTCTATATGAAAAAAGATTCATGAGGAAATAAGGAAAATACTGTGGGCTGAGAAGTCAAACATAAAGAGAAAAAGGAAGGTCCTAGAAGCAAGGTCTGATCTTGACCTAGGCATGCCTGAAGGGCATTAGGGGAAGGAGTCAGCAGGTAGGAAGGGAGAATAACGCAGCAGTCAAGAACAGGGTTTTGGAGACAGACTCTGGTTCAAATTCTTGTTCTGCAACCTGCCAGCTCTGGAACTCCAGGCTGGTTACTTCATCTCTCAAGTGTGGAGTTAACTTCAGGTAAAAAAAGGATGCTCCTGGTACTTGATGCATGAGGGAATTTTGAGGTTTAGTTTAGAGCCTTACACACAAGGTGTCTTGTGGTTGCTATAACAAAGCACCACGAACTAGGTGTTTTAAAACAACAGACATTTATTCTCATAGTTCTAGAAACCAGAAGTTCCAAATCAGTCTCAATGGGCAGAAATCAAGTTATTGGCATGGCAGTGCTGCCTGTGGAGACTCTAAAGGAGAATTTCCTTGCCTCTTCTAACTCTTAGTGGCTGCTGGCTTTCCTTGGCTTTTGGCCCCATCACTACAGTCTTCAAGGTCAGTACCTCTAAGACTTTTCTGTCTTCACATCACCTTCCACTCTGTGTATCAAAGTATCAACTCTCCCTCTGCCTGGCTCTTATAATGACACTAATGACTGCATTTAGGGCCCACTTGTATAATCTAGGATAATCACCCCATCCTAAGATCCTTAACATATCTATAAAGTCTCTTTTTTCCAAATAATTTAGCTTCTTCAGGCTTTAAAGCCTAAGATCTGATATTTGTGGGAGGCCATTCTTCACCCTATTGCACACAGTAAATCCTCAGTAAACATCAATTAGGATTGTTGTTACTATTAAAAGAGATGAGTCAAGAGAAGAGGCCATCTAGGCCCCACAAAAAAGTGGGGATTTAAGAAGTTCTGGAGGGGCTGTGAGCACTTTACCATGAGAATGAACCAACAGGGAGCATGCAGTAGTACTGTACTGTGTAGGTAAATTACCTAGAGCCACATTATAGACCCAGAGGGACAACAGCAAGAAGAATGGGGACACAGGTCAGGCAATCCTGCATTCAAATCCTCCTCTGCCCCTTGTAGGAGCAGGACACTGGGACTTTATCTCAGTTCAATGTCCTATGTAAAATTGGCTAATGGAAGCTCAAATAACACATGTACATGGTGTGGCACATAAAAATGGCTGTCATCAGTACGACCAAGCCAGTAATGTGTGCAGGGAGGATGAGCAAATGAAACAACAGAAACCCACGCATTCAGGAAACATGCCCACTCCCATCCTTACATGAAGGCATCTCAGGCAAGCACCAGGCATGCAGCCAAGGAGAAGCCTAGGGGGTCCCAGATGAAGAGCTGAAAGCCCCTCTGGGACACACATATTGTAGTCAGACTTTTTCCACAGCCCATCATATCTTTCTTCTAGAACCCAGAGTTATGAATGACTAGGAGGGGATTCAATGCGGCATTCTTATGGCAAATATGATCTTTGTTCTGATAACTAATGAAATACTTCTGACACTTAATGAAATGCCACAAAAAATGAACAAGGGCTCTTTGGAGCCTTGTCTGAGATCAGAGTACCTCAAGCTTAAAATCTGACTCCAATCTTTCCTAACCTGCAGGCAGAAATGTACATAACAGCAGACTCAGCTCTGTTGAAAACTCTCTCATTGAAAAAGGCTAAGTTTCTGATTGAGACACCAAAGCATATTAAAATACTGTTTATCGGGTTAGCATCAACAGGTAAATTTCTTGTCAAACAGTGCAGGGACTAACTGGAAATCCTGGTTCAGAAGGTAAAGAAACAAAACTTTCCTTGGAGGAGGAAACAAAAATCACCAAAAGTGTTCACATTGCGTTTCCAGCAGCTGTACCTGCTTTCTCTCACTGCCCTGGGAGGCTTCCAGAGAAGTGCAGGTGAGACCAAAGACTTCCCTTATCCTTGCCCTGTGGTTTCTGCACCCCCTCACTCCCATATGTAACAAGACTCTTAAGGTATGGACTGAGGGGCAGAAAATAGCATGCCGCTTTAAGAAGTTTAACAGCAAATTTTCTGATCCAGCCTCACAAAGGGGCCCACTTGGCTCCAGGGGCCGGCAGGACAGAAATAACATATTACTCCAGAATTATTAATGATGAAATGCAAATAGCCTCTAAGAAAGTGGGCGGAAAAGGAGGAGCTGAAAAAACAAATAAGTCCTACTCACAGCCGAGGACAGTTCTCTGGGGAGGCAGAAAATGGAAGGTTAAGCTGGTGATCTGGGCCTGACCCTGTCTGTCCTGTTTCAAAGTGAATGGACCTTTCAAAGACTCCCTCCCCTGCCCCATACACGTACACACACACACACACACACACACACACACACACACACACACACACACACAAAATTACAGAAAGTATCCAGTCAATGATAATAAAATAATTACATCATACTGTCTTGAACAATGTCTTAGGTTTTTTCAAGGACTTTTAAAGTGGTTACCTTGTGGGCCTGTGTGGTAGACAAAGGACATCAAATTACCCATTTTATAAATAGATTAAGTGACTCTAAAGGTCAGCCAGTTAGCAAATGCTGGCAATGAGGCAAGAAGTGGGATTTAATGATGATGCACTAGGCAAGGCTTTCTCCAAGGGAAGAATTTCCTATGTTTCCAATAGGAAACTGCAAATTGCACTGCTGAGAAAAACTCATATCATGAAACAGATGTCTCACCAGAGAGAGTTGAAGGACTGCAATGCAATGCATCTAAAAAGGACATCACATTCCAGGGTGTGTTTAAGAACATGTCTGAGAGCCATGTTCTCCCATGATTCTAGGTGGTGGGATGGTGGTGGAAACATTGAGATCTACAGTGGTGCCTCCGTGACACCTCATTATCTAGCAATTGACCTTAATGATTGCGCCAGGTCCCCTTTATTTCACAAATGTATAAAGTAAGGCCCAGAGAAATGAGGAGACTTGCCCAGGATCAAAGCACTGGTGAGAGCTGGGAACTAGCCTCTGGACCTCGGACTTGGAATATTGTCTTTTTTCTGTACCAGCTGCCTCAGGCCTCTTTATCTGTAACTTCATCACCCTGCTGTCCTCAATGAGTACGAATGCTCAAAAAAGCGCTGAGGGCAGGGCAGGGAGTGCATGGTTTTCTCTTGTTCATTATTCTGGGACACAGTACTTCAAAGCTTCCCATAGACAACAATCAGACACATGGGAAGTGGCTGGTGGTTCGTGCTAGCACAGAAATTGTCCTATTATTTGGGTGTCATTAAGACCCCCAGGATGAGCCCCAGTCATGCCTCACTCAATGAGAGATGCACTTTTAAGGGATTTTGCTGTTGTGCAAGCATCATGCAATGTAATCACACAGACCTAGGCAGTAGTGTGCCACATACCTAGGCCATACAGCAGAGCCTATCGTAGCCACTGTCGCTGTGGTCTGTGGTTGACCAAACCCATCAAGTGATGCATGACTGTAGCTAATGCTCCTGCACCCCAACGTGTCTACATCCTAATCCCCAGAACCTGTGAATGTTCCCTTATATGGCCAAGGGACTTGGCAGGTGTGATTAAATGAAGGATCCTGCGATGGAGGTTTATCCCTGTCTGAGTGGGGCCTTAGAAGAAGGATGAGAATTAGTGAAGGAGATAAGATGACAGAAGCAGGAGGTTAGGTTGGAGTGATGGGGAAAGGACCCTGAGGCAAGGAGAGCAGGTGGCCTCCAGAAGTTTGAAAAGGGAAGGAAACAAACTCTCCCCTGAAGCCACCAGCAGGAATGCAGTTCTGCCAACACCTTGATTAGATTTCTGACTTCCAGTCTGTAAAAGATAAATTTGTACTATTTTAAGTCACTAAAATTGTGGTGTTACAGCATCAATGGGAAGCAAATGAACCTATTAAAAAACTAGAAGAACAAGCCTTAGCTTCCCAGACAGTTAACCCTGGCTTCTTGGGATTTACGGAGATGGGGGCAAGGGGGAGTTGGAGGAGGCTAGGAATGGTGTAGTCAAACATCTGAAAATCACAAGGGTATTTAAGGAGAGATCTAGGCTGATCATATATCACCTTGCTTTAAAACAGAAGAAAGTTAGTCATCGTGATCACAGGGATTATCTTTCTCAACAATTTCCAGTTCGGTCTTGATCTCCCTCCCTGGAAAGGAGCCCCAGATCTCCCCAGCCTCACCTGGACACCCTCATTCACAGCTGTAGTGGCAAGAAGACTCCAGGAAGCACAGGTTTGCTGTGGAGCTGCGCAGATGGGTCCAAAGGAAAGGAGCTCTGGAGCCCTCGGTGGCTTTTTATGCTTTTTAATGGTTTCTTGTAGAGAGGCAACTAGGTACAGGGCAGGCAATGGGGCCAGGGGGCTGGGAGGCTTCCCAGCCCCTGGCAAATCTTCACTCTCTTGGGCTCTCTGGCGGCATCTAGTGATCTCTGCTGCACCCCAAACATTAGGTCCTCTGCTTCCCCTCTGTCTCTGCTTCCTGCCACTTCTGCTTCTAAGCCCAATCTCTGGTTCAGGTGTGCGCATTCATGCAGGCCCACACCCCACTCCAGGTGTCCACCATTAGGCATGCATTTAGGATTGCAGAAGTCTATCACTGAGGGGAGAGCTGAAAAACCTGACAACTTTCTTGTTTACCCTACAACAGCCCTTGCCCCCCACCCCCTCAGACCTTTCATGGCTTCTAAAACTTGACAGGCCTCTCCGTGTTTCCAGGTATCCACACTCACAGTTTGCTCTCTCGGGAATGACCTCTTCACTGTGGGCTCTGCTAAAACTCTTCTTCTTCAAAGGGCAGCTCACTCATCACTTCCTCTAACTCCCCAAGTCCTCTTTTCCCTCTTCACTTTCAGCATTTCTCTTAGAACCCTGCGCACTTGGTCTTATAAGTATCAATTTGCTCATCTTCCCCCCATTTCACCCTGGGCAAACCTGGTTGTAAGGTAAATAAAAGAGTCATCAGGTTTTTCTGCCCTCCCATCGATGATGGACCCCTGTGGGCCTGCACGCATGCCTTATGGCAGGCACCTGCAGTGGGGTGTGGGCATGCATGAGTGGGCATACCGGAGCCAGAGACTGGGCTTTAGAGCAGCAGCAGCAGCAGCAGCAGCAGCAGAAGAGCAGCAAAAGAGGGAGAAGTAGCAGCAGAGGCAGGAGAGAACAGAGAGTGGAGCAGAGGGCCATTAGGGGTGTAGTAGAGAGGCCACAAGAGAACGACAGAGAGCCCAGAGAGAGTGAAGATTCGTGGTGGGGGAGGGCTAGGAGGCCTGCCAGCCTTCTCCCCGCCCCCCTCCCTGTTTCCTGCCCTGCACCCGGCTGCCTCTCTGCAAGAGAGTATTAAAAGCCTAAAAAGCCACGGAGGGCTCCAGGACTCCTCCTTTTGATCCGTCTGTGTAGCTCCACAGAGAACCTGTGCCTGTGCTCTTCCTGCCCCTACATTGGCCCAGCTGGCCTTCCAACAAAATGCTATGCTAGCTTTATTTTTCCAGAAGGGCCTGTGAAACACCCTCCACAACCTTCTTCTGACAGACAGGACACACTCCACCCAGCAGGAAGAGTGGCTATGATTTCACAGTGGTGATTTTCATGTCCCAGGCTCCTTACAAGTACCTCCAGTAGAGGAAAGTTCTCGAATTGCAATACCTGCCGGGGAAGGAAGAAATGCTCCCTATCTTGAAAATCTCTAACTAAGGCCATCCTGCACCTCATTTCCCAGATTCCAACTGGCTCACATGTGTGACCACTGGGAAAACCAGCGATGCAGGCGAGGGGAAGGAAGCCCACCCTGAAGAAGGCCTGGCTGGTGGCAGGCTCATTTTTCACCACTAGAGTGGTAAAAAAAAAGCTACCTGAATTCAGCCTTTCAAGGGCTAGGCACTGTTCTCACATCTGGTCTCTGTGGAAGCTGAGTTATCCTGGTCAGTAGACAATTAAAGCAGGTTCCCAGATGGTGATGAACTTGGGTGCTGGGCAGCAGGGATCTCTCTGGATACCATTTTCACCAGACATTTTGGGAATGGGGAGACATCCATTTGATTTGGTGTAATAAAAGTGAACTGCTGCAGAAACAGGGGTTCCTTTCACCTTCTTCCAGTCTGCAGGTACCTATTTCCAGAAACTGAGGGGGAAGGTTCTCCTCCCGATGATCATCAATTTCGCAGGTGTGAGTTGCTGCATGCACCACAGGAGTCACTACATGCACACGTGCGAGCACACTTGCGCGCGTGCTCTCTCGCGCGCTCTCTCTCTCTCTCTCTCTCTCTTCTCCCACCACAACACACAGCCTTAGGCATGGAGTGAGGGAGGACTTACTGGAATACTTTTATGGAATCTGTTGGCCAAGACCTGTAGGCTGAACTCCACCCACCCTCAGTCCATGGCTCCTGAGGCTGCCAAGTCCTAACTAACCCCGGGAAAGACAGGCAACAAGAAGAAAAGGCAGGTCGTGCAGCCCCAAACCCTGCCTTCCTGGACTAAATTCTTGGTCCCCTGGCTCCCATGTGGCTCCAGTTTTCCACCCAATTCTCCAGAACCAGAGCTCAAGCTGGAACTCTAGCACTAACACTAACACCCAGCCTTTAAGCCCATAATGGGAGTTACAGGTACAATTGATTAAGCGCCTACTAGAGGGTCAAGCTATAGGAACATATTATTTCATTTAATCACTCAATAATCACATGAGATGAAAATTATTATTCTCATTTGAAAGCAGAACACTGAGACACAAAAGGAGTTAAGTAACTTTCCCAAGCTCAGGATCTTTGGGAAAGTGCCAATAAATGCTGACACTATTTCTAAGGCTTTTTGAGTATGACTTGGTGTGTACGTGTGTGTTCTAATGAAACAAGGCCTATTATGGAAGCAAGTGGACTCAAGAAATTCCCAGATAAATTCCAGCTAAGTAAATTCTATTTATTCATCAAGGTTGGGTTCAAATGCCGCTCTGTGAGCCTTTGCCAATTGCTCCATCCCAAAAGGATTTCCCTCCTTCCTGAATGCTGGGCACGACTTTACTGTCTTCCAGCATGCACAGTGTTCCAAGGGTTTGCCACTCATCCACCACCCCATGTCAGGTTCCCAAGGAGAGAGACTGTGACTTCCAGTGTTTCTGACCCACCCCCCTCGGTGCCTAGAACTAGATGCAAAGATTTCCTTCAATAAAAAGAGCTGAGCATCAATGTAGTTCATTATAAACCTTGGCTTCCAAATCCCATCCACCTTTCAAGATGTGGTTCAAACTGCCCAACCTCTAAGCATCTCTTCAGACCACACCTGAAAGTGAGTCAGCAGCCTCACTTTCAAAAATACCCTTTTCCATGAACAGAACCTTAACATCAGACTCCACCACACCTACTTTGAATTCTGATTCTGTTGTTTCTTAAATGGGTGATTTTGAACAAGTCACTTCATCCCTCTGAGTCTCAGCTTCCTCATCCAGAAAATGTGAATTAATGCATCTGCCTCACAGGGTGTGTGAGCTGTTAATGTGACCTGTAACAAACATGCCCTCAATGGCAGCCACCATCACTGCCATTACTCTTTCATCATATTGCCTTGCAAGGACAGCATTTTCATGCATGTCTTTCCTAACCTTCTACAGAAGTGGTTCTCAAAGCCTGGAGGATAATGGAATTATTTAAAATGAAGATACCTAGGAAACAACAAAAGTGCCCATGACAGATGACCAGCTAAAGAAGATACAGCATCCACATACACTGTAATATACACAAGCTGTGTTGTTGCCATTTGCAACACAATGTATGAACCTGGAGGGTATTGAGCTTAATGAAATCAGTCAGATGGACAAAGACAAACACTGTATGATTTCACTTACATGTGGTAGAGAAACCAAACAAAAGGATGAACTAAATAAAACAAAAATAAACATTAAGCCTATAAGAACAAATTAGCAGTTACCAGAAAGGAAAGTGGGATGAGGCAATCAGGTACCAGTGGTCAACTGTGTGGTGATGGATGCAATTCAACTTTTACTGGTCGACTTAATGTAGTAAATACACAAGGTGATTTTTAATGAGGCACACCTGCCACTTGTAAGTTATAATGCAATGTTACATCAATAAAAATCTAAATAAATAGATAACAGATAGAAAAATAATAAAATAAAGCTCCCGAGGCCTCACCACACACCTACAAAATAGAATGCACGTCAGGCAGGAGGATAGCAGGATGTGTCAGCTCTACTTCTAACAAGCCACCTGCCCCCGTTGTCAGTGACTCAGATGTGTGCTTATCAGATTAGAAAAGTTTGTTTAGATGATATTTCATTCCCAAATTCCTACCATGGAATTTTGAGGTTCCAAACAGGGACTTCCAAACCGAGGGTCCCCAACCTTGATATACTGGAACACAACCCCTTGAGCACAACCCCTTGAGCACAACCCCTTGAGATTCTAAAGTTGGTTGGGGTTGGAAGTCTAAAGGTCTGCCAACCTTCCCAACTACTGCTCTATCAGAATGAAGCCTCAGGTTTGTACAATGATGCCTCTGAGGCTTTAACCAGAGAAGCTCAGCATCTGCCTGAGTAACGAATTGAGCCTCCATCTAAGCTGGGTTTTGCAGAAAGGATTCTTATGCTTAAAACCAAGCAAACAGTAAGTATGCCAACAGCTGCTCTAGCCTCTCAGTAAGAGCCTTGAGACCCCACCACCTGGTTCTTATTCACCTTTGTATCTCCCCCAGGGCCTTACAACATAGTAGATGCTTAATAAATATTTATTGGAAGATTGGATGGCTTTGTTTTATTTGTTATCTGGCTCCAATTAAGTTTTCAGTTGCCTAGCATAACAACCTAACAGTTTCTTAAACATCCAAGCCCTCAAAGCTTTCGCCTCAAACCTGAAACAGAAAGTAGAGCAGACAGCCATCTGGGGAACACACTGACATTTCTTCTGGGGTCACATATACTATGCAAGGTCCTAATGACTGATAGGTATAAGCAGATGTGATTTTTGTCAGCCAGGAAGAGCGTGACATTTGTCAACAGCACAGGCCTCCCAGGCTAATATTTGGACTGTTTCATCTGCAACTGTCAAATTACAAGAACATGATAAAGAGTTGTAGGAACTTCATAGTAAACAGTAACTGGCCTCTTGTCAATAACTTAGAAGGAAAAAAAAAAAAATCCCTGCTGCCAAAACAAATGGGCAAGAATGCCTGCAGCTCAGACCTGTGGCCAACAAGGGCCTGTTCCCCAGGCAGCTCTTCTAGGTTCTCAACCACTGAGATTGGAAGAGAAATACCTGAGTGCTACAGAGGCCTGGGTGTCAGCAGCACCACCTTCAAACCTCAGCTTTTCCAGAGCTCTAGGACTCTTGGTAGAACTTTAACCTCTAAGAGCCTCAGAGTCCTCTTTGAAGACTATCGACCTCATCAGATCTTTCAAGTCATGACAGACAGGGTTCTAATTCTAACTCTTCACAAACCCTAGCTGTGTGATCTTGGGGAAGTTACTTTACTTCTCTGGGTCTCTGCTTCCTCAGCTCTAAAATGAGGGTGATATTAGCATCACAGGGTTTTCCATGTAAAGTGACAAAACAGCCCCTGGTATAGAAGAGGCATCCAATCAAACTTAGCTATTATATTTCTGCAGTCCTGACCCTAGAGTTTTGAAAATCAAGATTTCATCTTTCCTTTTCATGTTTTTGTCAGTCTAGTGTGAAAATCATTGAGTAGCAAACCTCAACTTAATGGACACAAAGCTATTTATGGTCTTTCATGCTACTTGATGAGAACATTCATATGTTTCACTGAAGAAACAGTAATGTGCTTGATTATGGATTACTTCCCCAAATCATAGAAGAAATGCCATTGATAGGCAAAACATGCCTTGAATTAACATCTGAACAGTTCTGAATTCCACAATGCTTTGGTTATAAGCATTTCAGAGAAGGGGGGTTATGTTATTATAGATTTGTGTTTGGGATGAAAGGAAATAACATACCTTAAGCCATTTCTAGAAAAGTTCATAGACTGCTGACAATTGTAGACTGGGAGCAACTAAGACTCCAAAGGTTCAACTGGTCCAAAGATTGGAAACTTCTAATCAGCCCTTGGATTAGAAGCCTCCTTGTCTTGTGTGCCCTCAGCACAGTGCCTCAGAGGCACAGCCTGCAACCAGGGATCTCCCTTTATCCCTGCCTAGAGGAGCAACTGAACCCAGGTCTGCCTTCCATCTGCGCCCTCTTCCTGTCACTCCTCCACAGGATCTCTCTAAGGTTAATGCTTAAGGGCTTTCTTAGAATTAAGTTCACTTTGTAAACTATCCAGAACCTTGAGTGGGGAGGGAGTGGCCTCATGTGCTAACTGGCTGCAAAATAAGTCTGAAGACGAAAGGCAATAGGTAGAGCCAAGAATTTTTCCCCCGGGCAGCAGAAGCAATGCGCCGCTCCCACAGCTATGGTGTAGAGTGGAGGGCAGAGACAGGGACCCGAGCCTTGGCCAGCAGGCGGGGGCCAGGAAAGCACGTACCTTCTTTCCACCGTTGGTTCGCGGCCCCGGGCAGGCGGGTGCCGGCTGCCCCGCAGGAGCGGGCCCTGGCGGCTGGCGTTGAGGCCGACGGGGGCGCGCGGCTCGTCGCGGCTCCGGTGCAGGGGCACCGAGGTGCGCACGGCCGACACCACGTGGCCGGCGAAGGTGCGCGCTGTGGCTCCTGGCCGCCCACCCCCGCGCGCGCGGTAGGAGCCGGGTAGGCAGGGCCGCGTTTGCTCCATCACGCCGCCGCTGCAGCTGCGAGAGCAGGCGGACCAGGGTCCCCAGGAGCCCCACACGCCGGGGGCGCCACCGCCGCTGTCCTCCAGGTCGCTCTCAACCGCTGTCATCCGCTGCGGGACCTGCGGAGACAGAGCAGGTTAAGGGACCCGAATGCCAGCTCCTGCTTCGCCTTCAGAGGCGTTGGCTAACCTGAAAAGATGATCCATTACACACAAGTAAGCGGTGGGGTCTGTTTTAAAATCTGAAGAACAAAATGCTATAGTTCAGTCTGGGCTATATTTGTCTTTTTACCAACATTCATGAATTTATTTATTTATTAACAGAAGAAGGGACACACAAAGGCAAATAAATATGCCTAAGGTAAGGTCCGTGAAAGCCATTCACTGTTGTGGCTTGGGTGCCGTGATCTTGGACAGCTCCTATGACATCCCAAAAAAGGCCCCTTTTCTCCCCCAGTAAAGGGCCCGCTGTAGATCCAGGTGCCCAGGGTCAGCCACCACTTCCAGCAGTGTGAATGGGGAGGTTTCAGAACCTCCTCACCTCAGATGGCTTCTACAGAAGGCTGGAGCCTCCTTCCCTCATAGGGCTGTAAGGACATTAAAATCAGGTCATCTGTGTGCATTGAGAGATCCTAGCACTAAATACATGATTGTAACTGTAGTGGTTTCCCTGTTTCCATGGTGAATCAGAAAAGGTGAAAAATGTCAGGAAGTTCTAAAGTTCTTGCCAGAGAATGATTCTATACTCTTATTCAATTAACTGGTTATTTCACAGACACCCACTCTGCAGGTACTGAGCTCAGAGTGGGCGATACACTGTGTTCCTCAGTATGCAGACTGAGCTGAGTGCCAGCTGTTTACCAGCACTCAGCTAGGTCCCGAGGGTGGGAAGAACAGCATCTCAGGTCCACACAAACGGCCTGAACCTAGCAGCAGAGGAGTACAAGATGCAGAGAGTCCAAGACTGGGGGCTGCTCCTTGGGCACAGGCAACCCTAGTATGGGGTGAGGAGTAACCAGAGTTGAGGGACTAGCTGTAATTATTCAGCTAGGAAACACTGGTAATCTCTAGTCCTCACAGCAGCCCTGGCAACTACCACTGTCACTTACTGAAAGGAAACTGAGATGTGTGCCCTGCCTCACTGCAGCAGGGTCTGAACTCAGGTCTACCCACCTCCCCATATCTGCACACTCTGGAACTTCCTGTTCTCTAGCCAGCAGAGAGCTACTCTTGATCTTCTGGATCTTCCTGGAATGTTTTTCCTACCTGTGACACACTGTATAACATTATAACTTTCTTTACATACGGGTTTTTCAGTGAATTTGGGGTTTGCACCTGAAGTGAAAAAAATGCCCCCAGGTTACTTTGGGGTTTGACATTTGTTTGACACAAAAACTCAAAGATATTTCACAGTTGGGCTCTTCCTTTGTCCCCACAGTCCCCTTGAGCGGTGATATGGTCTAGGAATTGTCTTACCTTTTGTGTGGAATAACCTAGGAAGGTTGAACCTTCACACCACATGGAAGTGAGAGGTGGAAGTGAGATTACCTCAGAGGGTGGCTGTGAGGACTCGATGAGGAAGCCCATCCCATGCTCCTTAGGTAAGCACTCAGTCAGTGTTTGCCACTGTGAGAGCCAGCACTGTGCTCACTGAAAGGGAGTCTCAGCTCTGGGATAGAGTCCTTGCTGCCAGGTACTCTGATGTCATAGGGCTTGTATCAAAGGTTATTTTTCTTCTACTCCACAGTGTACAGAGTGGTCTCTGGATGACCTTTACAGTTTGTTGGGCTCCTGGGAGTTCAAGGAGTAACCATAGCAGGATGAGGAAGAGAGCTGAGACAACCCAAGGAGCAAAGAAGCAACAACCTGGAGAACTTAGCCCAGAGCTAAGTCAGCTAGCCAGTCTATGGAAGCCATGTTCAGACAGCCAAGGCGAGAGATCAGAGGCCACACAGGATAAAGCCAGTGGGAGACAGGGTCAGAGCAAGGGCCAGAAAGAAGCGAGGAGGAAGATTCTGTGTGATTGCTGGCAGCCATGAGAGGAGGGCTGCAGTCTCCGGCATGTGAGTAGCAGGGCGGGGGCTTGCAAATACACTCAGTCTGTCACTACTAAACTGGGGACTCAAGAGAGAAAGGTTTGTGCCTGCTTAAAAGCATAAAACAAAACACACACAAAAGCAGCTTTTGTTCTTTCTTCTTCTCCCTTACATGTCCTGATCTGTTATTATCAAACTGATGGTGGACTCAATGGAGGTGGTTGTCAATAATTACCTAATCAAGCCACAGTCTGGATATATAAAGCAATCCCTAAAGTGTGTAGTGGGTTGAATGGTGGCTCTCCCCAGCTCTGGGAGTTAGGACCCCCAGAATTGGTGACTGTGACTGTGTTTGGAAAAAGATTCACTGCAGATGTCATTGAGGATCTTGAGATGAGATCCTAATGGGTTTTCCAGTGACAAGTGTCCTTATAAAACACAGAAGAGAAAACAGAGACATAAGAAGGCCATATGGCCACTGAGGCAGAGACTGGAATGATCACGTACAAGGGGGACACTGGGAGCCACCACATCTTGAAAGAAGCAAGGAAGAAGTCTCTCCTAGAAAGGAGTGTGGCTCTGGTGACACCTTGACTTTGAACTTCTGGCCTTCAGAATTGTGAAGAAATATAAATCTCTGTTGTCTTAAGCCATCAAGCGTGTGGTCATTTGTTACCACGGACAAGGAAGGAAAGTGAGCAGGCACGTGTCAGTTCCCTCTCTGTCTGGCACTGTGCAAACTGCATGGGTCCGTGGCACAGGCACACCAGCTTCACATGACACTTGGCACGTCCCTTCAGCCATCCTGGGAGGCTGGTGTTACTTCATCTCTTTAACAGGGAAGAAACTTCATCTCTTTAACAGAGGCTTTTGAGGGCTACAGACAGGACAAAAACTGAGGTCTGCAGACTCCCACTCTAGGGTTCAGGCCCCCTGCCTCCCACTGCATGTTGCCTGCCTGCCTATGGTAGAAAACAGAAATGTAAAATGAGTGGAAATAAAACCACTTTGATAGTTCTAGTAGAAGGATAATTAGGATAAACAAACAAAGGCAGAAGTATGTTTCCGACACATTTGGAGGTTTCAGTTACTATGTCCTGATTTCTCATTAAAATAGATAACAAAGGCTCTGTCTCTAATATTTGTATTAGACATGCAGCTATACTAAAAATCTACTTCCTAAAACTAATCCCACCCTTAATTCAGTTTCCTATTGCCAATTGGGCAGGATCCCTGGGGGAAGAAAATATGAAACCACATTCCAACATATTCTATTCATAAGAATTCTCTAATTTATAGTTGAATTATGGTGAGTGACTTGAAATTCCATCTCAGTCCCCATGGTGGGAATCTAACCCCATACTCTAGGATTGTATTCTAGTAGTGCTTAGCCAGAAACAAAGAGAAAAAGTAAAGACAGAGAACCAAAAAGGAAGGAAGGGGAAGAACAACAGAGAAAGAGAAAGAAAGGGAGAAAAAAGACAAGCCAAAGAAAAATAAAAGAAGGAGGGCTTTGGATGTTAGCCTTCTAGTTCAATCAACCTCCCAATCTTCCACCACTCCTTCCCAAACTTTCTAAAGAACACCCCCTCTTCCCCCGCCCCCTCGTTCTCTGACAGTCAAGAAGTTTTCTGGGGTCTCCCCGGTGGCGCAGCGGTTGGGCGCTGTGCTGTGGAGCTGTCGGCCACAGGCGATGCCAGTTCGACGCCCGGCCAGGGAGAATCCCACATGGTGCGGCAGACCTCTCCTGCCTCGCCCGCTGCTCCCCTCAGCAGTGTATTTCTGATCTGCCTGTTCTGCTCCCCACTCTGTCTCTGGTGAACCTTCTCGCCGCCCCACGCCTCTGGCCTGTACCCCAGCTTGTATACATAAATAAATAAAAATTCTTTAAAAAAAAA
>PVIJ01006478.1:67547-91853 GCA_004024925.1 Scalopus aquaticus | reverse complement strand
CCAATAACCCAATCAAAAAATGGGCAGAAGAGCTCAAAAGGCACTTCTCCAAAGAAGAAAAGCAAATGGTCAACAGATACATGAAAAAATGCTCAACATCACTTATAATCAAGGAAATCCAAATCAAAACCACTATGAGATACCACCTCACACCTGTGAGGATGCACACATTAAAAATACAGGCAACAACAAATGCTGGAAAGGATGTGGAGAAAAAGGAACTCTTCTACACTGCTGGTGGGAATGTGAACTGGTCCAACCACTATGGAAAGCTGTATGGCGATTCCTCAGACTGCTAAACATGGAGCTTCCATACGACCCAGCAATCCCACTTTTGGGAATTTACCCAAATGATACAAAAACACTAATCCGAAAGGATACATGCACCTGTATGTTCATTGCGGCACTGTTCACAATAGCAAAGGTATGGAAGCAACCCAGATGTCCAAAAATAGATGATTGGATCCAGAAGATGTGGTACATATACACAATGGAAATTCAGCATGGAAAGAAGATAAACACATGCAATTTGCAGCGACATGGATGGAATTAGAGGGGATCATACTCAGTGAAATAAGACAGAAAGAAAGAGAAAAATATCGAATTGTTTCACTTATAACAGGACTATAGGGAGGCCGGGTGGGAGAGAGACAATCAGTGGGGGGGGGCGGGGAGGAGGGAGGCGGAGGGAGGGAAGGAAAAGGGCACAAAATGGAATAGAAAAGAACACAAGGGACCATGGAGATGGATCACGGGTGAATTGCTGGTGGGCTACCCAAGGGGAATACAAAATGTAAAAGACATAAATAACAATAAAAATATATATTTAAATAAAAAAAAAGACAGATATGTCCACTGAGACGCAACCTGGTGCACAGAGGAAGAGAAAGGCCTGAATTTGTGATGTGGTCTCTAGTTCCTCCTCCCCAAGTGACATGTAGACAGCATTGACTGGGTCTTCCTGCTCTGCGTTGCCTACTTCAGAAGACTCTGGAAGTTAACAGTGTATGAGGACGGGAGTCCCCTAATGTAATTTCTCAGAGGAATTATACTTTTACTAAATTGTCAGTGATAATATTGCCCTTCCCACTCTCCCAACAGTTTGATTTAAATCATCTCATTTCTCTCCCTCTTCCTTAGTGAAAATATTAAAAAAAAAAAATAGTGCTGGTACTAGCTGAGGAAATCTATGTTATAACAAGCCCAATCTAAAGAACTTTGCACTGAAGTATGTCCCCACAGAAGCCACACGCTTCATATCTCAGTACTGAAAGTCACTTGCACAAAAGCTATTGGTCATATGTTGATTTCTTGAAGAATCTTGAATTTTTATGGCAGTTTCAGAGGAAATTTCCTCTGAAGGGAATAGGAATAACAGTAAAAAATAACTAAAACACCACCACCGATAGAAAGCTCTTTGTTGTGTCCTAACTATATTTTAGAAGTGCTAAGTGCGTGTGGCCTGCGCCATCTCATTTATTCCTCCCAACTATTCTATAGTGGAAGTACTATTATCCCAGTTTCCAGCAAACAAGTTGAAGTTCAGGTGTGTTAATTATCTTTCCTAGCAGTTTAGAAGTAGATGATCTGAATACAGGACATGCTACAATCCTCTGGTCTTTACCACGAGAGGCAGCATAGACCATGGACAGAGTGTGAGGCCCAGGTTAAGACAAGTCCTGAGACGCTGGCGGCAAGATCTGGAATGAGAATCTCTCGACACTGAGCTTCCATTTCTCCTAGATTCTATCAGCAGTCAGAAGAGTGCGGAAACGGAGACAAACTATTGGCTGAGGCTGTGTTGGCTTATTTATTCTTGGAACCAGCGCAGGGAGTCAGCCCAAAGACCTCGCAGAGGACTTGCCCAGGTGCAGGGAGGGGTTTAAGATGGACGGTGCAACTAAGTGATGAATTTATGTTTGCAAGGTCAAAAGCTGTTCATCTTCCTGTTCAGTTCCTTTGGGCAAGGTAAGGAGTGAAGATAGCAGTCCTCTGCGGTAATGTTTTTTACCATCATGAATATTTGTAATCATTGCTCTCTGAATACAGCTCAGATTATCTCTCCCTTCTGGTAGTTTCCAGTACTGGCTCAGCAGTTTGTCTGTCATTTCTGGATTCATGTAAACCAAATCAAAAGAAGAATATATAGGCATATTATATAATAGGCATACTTTATAATTTGTATATAATATATAGTTACTATATAAAATATATTTATATTCTCTATAATACCATACACATATATAGCAGGTATCGATCAGAGCCTAATCACTAGCTGCATGTACATAAGAGTATACAAAAGTTAAAACTATATCTCAAATCAAATACTCTATACCAATTGAATAAATCAATACGTAAAATGGACATAAAATACCCTGGAGAATAATCTTTTAATATAAAGTTATCTAATCATAATTCTTGAGGAAAAAAGCATGGTCAGAAGAATTTTCTCATTTCCATAATAACTAGCTCTGTGAACTCTGTACAGTCAGCAATGTTTAGGAGGAGCCTATGGGTCAGAGAGCCCCTATCCTCACTCATGGGGTCCATGAAAAGGGTAGCTCACTGGAATAAAATCATGGTAGAATGAGTAGGCTCTGGGGAAAAAAGGCATTCATCTTTCAATGATGCTAGAATTACTCAGCAAATTTTACCTTATAAAGTAACAAAAAAATATCTTAGAGAATTTCAATCATCTTAATTATTTGAGGTCAAAATAACGTAAGTAATCTTATATTTTTGGTATAAATTTTGGACACAGAATATTTTAACATAAGTTTTTTAACATTAAGATATGTTTTTTTTTCCTCCAACATCCTGTGACTCTTAGGTCTATTTTAAAATAGATTTTAGATTCTGGTGCAGTATCAAGATTATTTTATTTTATTTGTACTTTGCCATATTCTAAAAATCCTAGTTCGTGTAGTCCATAGGAACAAAAATAGAAGCACTCAGATTTTATGTCTTGAGAAATTTGGATATTCTTAAATTAGACTAATCTAAAAATTATCAAATTTTCCATCATGGACAACTACCTTTTCTTTTTTAAAGAATCTAACACCTTTGACTATTCATCTTCAATTTTGAAATAGACCTTTATGTTTAATCAGCAGTTAAAAATCACAAAAGTAAGTTGCGGTTAATGTTTGTTTGTTAGACGTTTCAATGCTTCCTGACACAACATGTGATGTGTCAGTGTAAACAGAATGCGAACGCAGTACTGCTCACCTCTGGTGATGGCCCAGATCCCCACTAGAGAGTAAACTGAAAAGTCAGAGTGTCTATCTGGATCCTCAATGCCACTGCTTCCCGAATCTTGTATAGTTCCCAGAAAAAAGTAGGGACCAGTATTTGTGGAAAGAAGAGGAGGAGTTGGAAATGGAAATGAAGGAAGTCAGGAAGCAAGCAGGCTTGTGTAATAATAAATGATAGTGTGCTATTCAATAAGTGGTCAGATTTATTATCTGTGTCATTATTCATGTTATAGGAAAAGAGTTGTCAGTGTGTTTGCATTTAGTAAGACTTTGTAAGCCCTTCATACATTTTGTTTAACTTTAGCCACAACATAGTCTATTTCCAGGTTAACATCTCTCAAAGAAATGTATGGTGACTTCTGTTTTATTTGTAAGTTATGCTTTAAAACAAAACAAAATAAAAAAGTTTCCTGAAGATATTTAGGCAAATTCATTGCTTCATAAATTTCAGCAAAACAGCATCTTTTAATATGTATGTTTAAGTTTAAGGCACCGAAGGTCCAATTCAAGAATATTTTCTGACCATTGAAAGAGTATCTTTACTTTGTTGTAAAAAGGCCACTTTTCATCTACTTTACCCTTTCACTCTCAGTACTTTGTTCTTCTGAGCTAGGAAAACAAGCAACTGCTTTTAAAGTTTCTAAACAATTCACATAATCATCTGAAGAATACTATCATATTTTAGCACATTTTCAGAAAAGCTTTCCTACGCAAAAAATATGGCTACTGTCAACATCTCCTTCTTCTGTCTTAAGATGAATTTTCTGCTCCCCTGCCCTATCTCACCTGGAACCCTAACTCATTGTTTTAAATTATTTTATACTGAAAAAATAATTTTGCTCATTTATTATAGCAAATCCAGAACTAGATTTGATGACAGAATTCTTAACAACATAGGTTTCCAAGTAATCACCTATAATTAACTATACTATTTACATGAGATAAAATTTGTTTACCCATTGCTGGTCTAGAAACTATCTGAAAACAAGACAACAACATATCTTAAGATCCATTTCAGTTCTATTTGCTTTTATCTGCAAATCATTTTACTCCAAGAATTTAGGAGACTACTCAGGCAATCTTCCATACTTTAGATAATGAAACATCATCTTTCTTTGTGCTAATGTCAGCCTTCAAATAAGAAAGCAGTGAGTAGGTACAAGCTTAGGTAGTAGGAGTCGTGTGTCCTTAGGAAAGATACCCCATTTATCTTCTGTAAAGTTGGGAGCAAACTGTATGATATGATCTCTATCCTTCCCAAAACCATTCTTTCAGTGGTCATTTTAGAATTTATATAAATACAAGAAAAAGTAGCACATGAGAAGTAGGTAAAATGTGCATTATTGGAAATATGGGAATTAAGTCCAAAACCCATAGGACAAGCTAGAAATTCAGGCAAGAGTTGATGTTCCAGTCTTGAGTTCAAAATTTATAGGGCAGCTCAGCAGACTGGACACTCAGGCAAGATTTCAATGTTATCATCTGGAGGCAGGATTTTTTCTTTTCCCTAAAACTTCAGTCATCTGTTCTTAAGGTCTTCAACTGATTGGGTGAGTCCCACTCACATTATCAAAGATAATCTCTTAGCTACAGTCAGTGGTGACTATAAATATTTATCATATCTACAAAATACATTCCCAACAACATAGGTGGCAGGAGTTGAAGCAACAGAGCTGAAATCAACACATAATACATGCTACAGCAGAAACTTTAGGGGGCTTTGTCCTTTTACAGGAAAGAGAAACACTTTTCAGTTTACATTCTCTGTGATTACTCTGGTTTCAGTGAGATCAAGAAAAAATTAGTGCTTTATGAATGCCAAAAATCCAACAATAAATAAAATGTGGAACTAATTTATTTTACAACACCACTTATTCAATATTGTTGTTCTAGAAGTTACTTTCCTTCATTCTCTAATGTTGTTACTCAAAATTATTACATGTCTACTGTATCCAAAGCCCTTTGCTGTATATGGTCATGTAGTGGTTCCCAGAAAGAATTGCTTGTGTTTATAAAATAAATGTAAGATAAAAAGATATTTCTGTTCTGTGCATAAATACATAAACATTCCTGCCAGCTAGATGTATCAGCCAAGGAGAGGCAACCATTATGTCTGCTTAGCGACACTTCTGTTTGAAGCAGGCCTACCCCCAGCATGCACACCACCCCTCCTCCCTACTCCATTTTCCTTTTTCTCCTGGCCCCTTGGATATCTTCCTCAACATAACAGGTATCATTACTTACTTGATTTTATATGCTTCTTGTTCAACATTGTATTCCTAACTCTTGGTACAGTGTCTGTATTAGGGCAAGAAATTAATAGTTGTTTGCTGAATGAATGAATGAATGGATGAATGGTGTTGTACAACTACATGAACTATAAAACCTGCCCTGGATCAGGGGCACTCTCGTCCCTGAACAAACAGGCAGCCCAACCATGGCCTCTGTATATTACTGTCAGTGTCACTTAACTTTTTGGTCAACACCAGACCACATATTTGAACATCAGTCTCAATAAGCTATACCATACAGCCTGTACCCTCAAGGTTTTTGTAATTTAACTCTATGATGTTTACACCTTGATGAAATTGTCAAACAAGGCATTTCTCAGTATATGTCCCCATTATGAAGACATGTGTGGCTGTCCTATCCCAATCTTTGAAAGATGTAGTACCAAGAACAATGGGGATCCTTACGTAGCCTGAGAGAACTAAGCTCTCATGCCTTAAAGCATCCATTGTATGTCAGAAATTAACCTCTTTTATGAATCTAGAATGTTCTGTGGCATCCTTAGGAAAACATAAAATAGTCACCCAAAGATTTTTCTGTGTTCAGTAAGAAAGGCTGGTTGGAGGTCCCCCAGGGCTCAGTGGCAAGCCTTCTACGCTGCATAAATGCACTTATATAACAGGGTGGTCCCCAGGAAAAGGGCGTGTTCCAGGATCCCTGCCCTACCCAAGGGAGAGTGGAGCTTAGTAGGAGATAAAAAACTGGAGAAGAAGAGAGAGAGGACAGATAGAAGAAAGAAGGAAGCAGGATGGAGAGCCAATAGAGGCACAAGGAGCAGAGAGACATGTAAAGAAGCTGCACTGGCCTGGACTGATTGAGACAGATGTGGGTGAGAGACCCGTGGAGAAGTTAATGATGGCTATGTTGATCTTGGTTTTGATTTTGCTCTTTTCCTCAGAGATTTGTCTGGCTATTCCTGACCCTTTTCTATGGGTCCCTGACAAAAGGTGTTTTAAACTTGTGGCAGGCCTTTGGCCTTGCTTTGGGCCAGTCCCATTTGGGTGGACTTTTACCCACGAGGGGTTGGATAACATTGGGTGCTTGATTTAGAAACTACATTCTTTGTCTTATCTAATGCTATTAAAGTTTGTTTCCACAAAAGGTCCTATATGTTTTGTATTGATATGGCGGATGGCAGAACCTATTTAGAGCAGGTAGGTTTGGGGGCCCCGGGGAGTCCCTCTCCCTGCCCTGTAACACACTGAGTAACTGTGGAGAATAGTTTTTACTCTTGGCTAATTCCTCCATTTCCCTCTATCCTGTGTAACCCTGATTAGTTTAACTGTGTATGGGTAGGGGGAATCTATACCTTGATTCTGCTATTTTAACGCCACACTACTGGCTAACACTTCCTGCCTCAATCAAAAGCCTCTGTAAACTTTCCTATGCACCATTATGAGGCCTGAGGCAGGGGGAGTTCCCTGCTTCTGGTCCCCTTCTTAGAATAGGAATTTTCTCCTGTAGTTTCTCACACTTCTTAGTTTGACAATAGAGGATTGTCAGTGCTAAGAATTTCAGGCTAGGGAGGGGGATGAACCTGGAGCCGCTCCCTCAAGTCTGCCGGAGAGTTGCACTAGCAGGAGCTAATGGAGGGGCAGCCGGAACACCGGGTGGAGGGGGGAAGCAGCACTCGGTGTTCCCCGTGCAGTGGACGCCTGCTGGCCAGATGACTCACTGTCTAATTTCCCTTCCATCAGTCTCCTGAGAAAAACAGGACTCCCTCTCCCTGTGCTATGCTGCTCTGGGTAGGAGCCCAAACCTCAAAGCAGCTGGGATAAGAAGGTGAAAACAAAGATGTCTGACTACTTTATATAAAGCCGTGATGTAAGGAGAAGAGAGCCTACTTTCTTCTGTTTCCATTAAATAAAATATAGCCTAGCGGTTTATTTAATCAGAATGCATCTTGGGTAGTTTCACGGCTATTTTACCACTTTAGTCCACCAGCCATTCTTTCAAGACAGATGGGACAGCGTCAGTGCCACCTTTGTGTCTCTCCGGGAACAGTAAGTAGAGAATTAGAGACACAGGAGGCATATGCTTTTTGTGTTTCCCTATCGGCTACTGCATTTGTGGCATGAAGATCCTAGTATAAAATTCCAAGCAGAGCACAGAGTGGAGCAGTTTTCTAATGCCGCTCCAAATGCCTCTCAGGGCAAAAGATAGTGAAAAACCAAATCATTCAGCGAGAACCTCTCTTTGCGTGTGAGAGAGATTTGACGTCACTTAAACAGATTTGAAAATAAACCATCAGCCCTCCCCAGACGCTCCCTTCCTCAAAGGTCCGCGGCCATGGGGGTGTACAAGATCAAGGAAGTCCCCAATCAGCATGGAGTAGGTAACTGAGGAAATGAGAGACATATCCATTCACAATTGTGATGATTCTTCCCTTTGGGTGACTTTCGGAGTAATAATATATTTGGTTGTCTAAATAGTATTTATTAAATATATGTAATGATACTTAAGTATATATCCTATAGTAGCAATAAAAGCAAATACTTCTAGACTACTTACTGTGAGCAAGCAGGTACTATACTATTTCCAGATCAATTCATTTAATTGTCATGCAATAGAGGCTAGTATTAATCTCATTTTACATATTAGGAAATAAAGGCATTCAAAGATAATTAACTTCCCTACAGTTAGATAGTGAGTGAGTACATTAAAATAACACAGAGATAAAGACTATTGGGTGAAGAATAGTACCTC
Source organism: Scalopus aquaticus (assembly GCA_004024925.1). NCBI lineage: Eukaryota > Metazoa > Chordata > Mammalia > Eulipotyphla > Talpidae > Scalopus > Scalopus aquaticus. The sequence goes on along the minus strand of PVIJ01006478.1, from coordinate 83,604 downwards.
TGGTCCCTACATTTTGTTTCTATCACCACTTACTTTAACCTTGGCTCAGGAAAATGTTTCCTTAGTAAAAGAGAAAAGTTCCTTGCCTGGGCCAGTCCCCCCTGCTAGCTACTGGCAGTTTGTATATTACAGCACATGATGCTTCTTCTTGCTGACAATGTTAAATTGGGGCTAGTTCTTACTAAATATTCATGGTATGGGGAAAGCAAATTGTAACCTGTTCATGTGGATCTTATTGCCTGTGGTGTTTCCATACTCTTCTGCAGCAGAAACAGAAAAACTGAGATGTCTGAAATGTCGAAGAGTTTGCTCCAAACGTTTATTCTAGTCTTTATTGTCTACCACCCCAAAAACTTATTAAGAAACCAAGAAACCAAGTTGCTGGTGCATTCGAACAGACATCCTCTCCTTGTTCATTGCTACAACACGTGACCATCTTCTGGCTAATCTGTGCTTAGCAAAGATGATACTTTACTGGGACCTTAGCCCAGGAACATTTAACAGCACACTTCAGAAAGAGCAGTAGCTTTTAAATACAGTTACAAACTGCTTCCCTCACTAAGGAAAAGTGTCTTGTGAATTTTAAGTGAGCCTCTTAACTAAACCAATCATACAGACCTCGGTCTCCAAAATAAAAATTTGCTGCATTTTAAATCCTTGCCAAATTCACAGTAAAAAATGGCCTCAGCTACCATTGGGTACAATAAGGAAAATTTATAATTCCTTAGCTTGTGTTTTAGTTCCTAGTTTCCTCCCCAGATGATGAGGTGAATTTAATTAAGGATTCTAAATTCCCAAGCTTTTAAAGCAATGGTCCATTTAATGTGGAAATAGAAATCAACACACCATTTCTCTCCCGTTCCACAGCCCCTTTTCCCCCCTCGACCCTAGGGATGGGAACATCTCACAGAAAATGTCCTGTGGGTTTATGCCCTTTGGGGTCCTCAGGCTAACTTGAGGATCCATAGTATTTGGGACACAGTAAACAGAAAGTCCAAATGATGACAAGCTTGACAACACAAAGAACCGGAATCAGTGGCAGCTAATTCATCATGTGCTGGGCACATTTCTAAATGCCTTACATGTCTTAACTCACTCATTAGGTATATTCCTACCATTCACACTTTACAGGTGAGATTATTAAAGCACAGAGAGGTTAAGTAATTTGCCAAAGTCACACGGCTAGTTAGAAGCAAAGCCAAACATTTGGATACACAGGTATCTCAGCCACAGATCCCTGAATTTAACCACTATATTCCTCAAAGTAGAATTTTTATGCTGACTATCTTCTTCCTGGCCTCAGAGATAAGGAAAAAAAAAAAAAAAAACGGTGGACACCTTACCTATGGTTTCCTGGAGAAGGTAGTATTCAGAAATTCCTGGGTTTTTTTTTATGTTTGTTGATTGATTGGAGAGAGCTATTACTTTTTTCCCCAAAGATTTTATTTATTTTTGCATAGAAGAACAAGGGTGTATTATTTTTGATACAGAAAAAAGGCTGTATAACAATTATCACATTTGTCTAGCAGAAAATCTTTGCAGGTGTATATCTGACTTCTTAAGGCAGAAGTAAACAACAGTTAAGGGCCCCATTTATACTTATCGCTGTGACACTTTAAGAATACAATGAATACCAAAGCAGTCACTAGTAATACAAGCAGAGCAGCATAGATGGAGGGCAGGTGATCACTGAGATTGTTTCATTCGCTACACCCAACCAGTGATTTGTTGACAGAAACAGGTCCCTTTCAACCTTCACAGTGTTCCTGACATTTATTTAGACTCAAGAACAAAGAGGAAATGTCATTGTAGTCTACAATCAAGTCACTAGGCCATCTCCACAGCAGTCGCAAACTAGCAGACGCCATATTCTTTTTTGGAAACCCAGGAAGACACCGGAGCTTTCAGAGAGTAGAATATTAATCAAAATACAAGAAGATGGGCCTTCACAGTGGCGCAGTGGGTTAAAGCTCAGTGCTGTGGAACTGTCAGCAGCGGCGACGCGAGTTCGACACCCGGCCAGGGTGCTGAGCGGAGAGGTCTGCCGCACCATGCCAGCCAGGGAGAATCCCACATGGTGCGGCAGACCTCTCCTGCCTCGGCCGCTGCTCCGCTCAGCAGTGTATTTCTGTTGATCTGCCTGTTCTGCTCTCCACTCTGTCTCTGGTGAATCCTCTCACCGCCCCACACCTCTGGCCTGCACCCCAGCTTGTATGCATAAAAATAAATAAATAAATAAATAAATAAATAAATAAATAAATAAAATCATCAAAAAAATACAAGAAGAGCCCGAGCCTTACTTATGCCTACTAACAAGGAGCAAGTGCCTAGCAGTGTGTCTAGCAGACAGCAGACTCAGAACACACTGAGCGAAAGTTGGTGAGTGAATGAGCTGGGACATCAGTGTTCTCTCTCTGGTTCTACTCCTGCTTTGAGGAAACCAGGTAAGACTCTCATTTAAATTTATTTCACATCTCCTTCTGCTAGATTTACAATCTGAAACACAGCAGGTAACAATTTTGTTCAAACTTATACCTCAAAGATGACTTCAGTGGTCCCAGGACCGTGGATTATATAATACAAGTCTTTGACCATTGGTTAAAGATGAAGGCTTCTGCCCTCCCAAAGGATGCACCTCAAATTCACTTGCAAAATAGTCTAATGTAGTGGCATTGACATGAGAGTCCTGATGGAGGATGAGTGATGTATGTGCACATATGGAGGTGTGAAGATGCACCCCCAAAGTTATATAGATCTGTAAACGACTGACATGCTTATAAAATATGAAAGAAAAAAAGACCATGGTCTCTGAGATCAGGCTTCAACTCAGATCTGAACTCTCTGCCATTTAGGAGTTGCATTTTGAACCTCTCTTAATCTTTCTCCTCATCCTTAAAATCAAGGCAATACTACACAGCAGAATTATAAAATTTAAATTAGGTAACATACTACAAGGGCGAGCAGATGCCTGGGGTATAGGAAGAGCCTAATAAATGGTTGGGAAGAATGGTGTGGGACATAGAGAACACTTACTCTTTCATCCCAAAGTGTGTTCTCCATGCAGACTTTTGTCCCTAAGAACACACTGATAATACAAATATCAATTTTCCTTTCAAGGAATCTGTGCCTCCACAGGTTTCTGACCTGCTCAGAGAAGAATTGTGGAATCTTCTAGCAATGTGCCAAGGGAAGATTGGGGCTCATCATCAGGGTGTTGAGAAGTCAGTAGCATCACACTCCTAGTGAGAACATTTCACTAAATGAAAGGATTTATGGAACTTCCAGAAACTCTTAACTTACTTTGAGGCCGGGGTCCTCATATGCCACCTTTCCAAATTAATGAGAAAAGCCCTTGGCTACTCCATGCCCTGAAGATTCCATGTGTTATTCTAATATGAATACCTGGAGGAGACTTCTTAGTTGGCCGTGAATTTTGTTTTTTGTACTGAGGGAATCTGACTAAGTCACAAAAAATATTGGTGCTTTTTTGGTGATGTGAGCCATAAAATAGGAAAGACATGTGTTGCCCACTAAAACATTTAATTAGCTTAAAATGACTGTAATCCTAACAGAAGTTGAGTGTTAGATTTGAGGAGGAAAGGAAGCAAAATGAAAGTTATTATCTTTAAATGCATGTACCTACGAGCACCCACTGAGCTTAACGCACGCCACGCTCTATGTTCAGTGCCCCTGTGCCCAGGCTCACACACGGTCATCACACTTAGTCTCTCACATTGAGAAAGCTACTTGGCAACTGGGGAAGCTGCAGGACAAAAGGGATAATTTGCCCAACGTTCCTTATCTAAGTAGCAAGTTTAGAACTTAAACTCTAAAATCTGGATCTGAAACTTAAGATATTTCATGTTACTAAGTTGACTTAAGCAGATGGTAAGATCTTTACCCTCATAATCAAAGATGTAAGAGTGTAGGATCTAATTTTATGGTTAATATAAACCAACAGACAGTATCCTACAGGAGGACAGCTTCATGTTCTGTCTATTAATACCAAGATGAAGCTGCACAAATTCCAAAACTAAATCTTGATCTCTCAAGGATCAACTGGTTCTAATCGGACTCTGAAATTCTGGACTCTCCAGTTGGAATGATTTTGTTCTGTTTGTGCTATGGTCCAACTTCAGATCAACTAGTTACAGAGAGAAAGTAATCTTTACTCATGCACCAACTTCTCCCACATGGCTTTTCCTCTAAAACCTCTTCTGGGTATTTTCATAAATAGGTTTCATAATCAGAACTACAAAGAGAATCACGCAATGCCAATTCCACCTTTGGGACCAACTCCTGAAGGCATGCTTCAGACCCGTCACTTACTTCTCAGACAAGAGTAGAAATAATTGGGCTGCTCTTAGTCTATTTTTATAAAATTATTTTAAAGAACAATCATTATATTGGGGAGGTTCTATTTTATCCATCTCCATGGGTTTGCTAAATGAAGACAGTGGTTTGTGAAAAGACAGTTGTAAGCTTTTAAAACTACTGCATTTCATGCAGTGGTTGATTTTGTACGCATTTCAGTGGGCATAACTTTGAGAGCAAATTTAAAGGAAAATTGTCCATTAGTAGCTCGAATTTAATAACAATTCCTCTAGATGATGGAGTTGAAAAGATATCCTTATAAACATAAATTTGCATCATAAAAGCAATATCATGATTATGAAAGGATAGGTGGTCTCAGGGTGGAATGTTCATCTTTATGATGGGTCCTCAGGGATATATTCCAGAGTGGGAGGTGGACATGGGGAACACACGGCTTCCCATCAGGGCTTTTTTGTACTCTGAGATCCATAGTTACCTTGGTGGCTTTCGCATATGCAAGGGCGTAAGTACAACTGGAAGTTTCCAAGCCAAAAACCTTGGCTCTAATCCTCGCCCTGACGGTAGAATTCACTTCATTTAAATCAGTCTTCTCATCTCTAAAATTTGTAGATTGCACTAGGTGATTTCTAAAATCCTTCAGAAGCTTCGAGAGAATAAGTAAAGTTCTAAAACCTCTTTCTTCTACTCCCCCCACTGCATACACACTTTTTTATTTCTTCCCTTCCCATTGTAAACACCACTGAAATAGGGGTGACTATTTAAAATGGTCTGGTTACTAGACCTCAGGACACTAATGGGGTTACTTTTACCCCTGGGTAAAACCATAGCACGATGGAATGCACCCTTGAGAGCAGAGTGGCTTGAAAGTAGCTTTGCTTTCCTGCCCTTAGCTGGGCAGCAAGAGTGTGAACTCAGTCCAAGCCTTGTTTTCTGCACTGGTTTGCCCGCTCTTCTTCTCTGTCAGCAGTCAAATCTAGGTCCACAGCTCCAGTTGCAGCCTGGGCCATTTTAGGCATTGGGTTAGAAACAACTGCATTCTTTCTTATAGTCTCTCTAGCTCTCTATGTTGGTCATCTCCCCTGCAACTGGCATATATGATAGATTAGGTAGAACTACCTGGGGAGAAATAAAAATTTATGTTCATACAGTCTAATCAGCTTTGGCAGAGTTCTGTTGACTGAGAAGTGAAGCCCAAACCCACTCTTAAACATGTAGCCTTGTCAGTTTACTTTCTGTGGGTTCCATCTGGATGTACCTTCCCATAATAACTTTCCAGGGAGGAGAGGAAGTGGGGCCTTGCCTAGGTAGGGGACAGGCATTCTGAATTCCTTAACTCTACCATTTTGTTGTCACCTACAATGCCAGTGAGAAGGTTTGGGGGAATGTTGACTGATTTCAAAAACAAATATGAGCAATTCCATCAGAAATTTGCTATATCCCTAGTTAATGTAGAATTTGCATCACATTTAAGGCCTTACCTGAGAAATGTATGGCAAAAATTCATTTGTCTAAGTAAGTCTGCATGAAGCCTGAATCTCTTTCTCAAGAGTATGTCTATCTCTTTGTTTCCCTGTTTCTCTTACTCTCTCCTTCTCTCTCTTACACACACACACACACACACACACACACACATACACACACACGTACGCATGCACATGCACACTATGACTGGCTTACACACCCTAGCATTTTCCCACCCACTAGAAGCTGTGCTGCAGCTATGGAGATTGACTTTTCAAGGACATGTCCCTGGACTAATTAAACTAGCAGATGAAGGTGGCCGCCCCACTGCCCCATGGAATTCAGAGGGCCCTCCTCAGCAGCAAAGTGGACTGAGTCCCCTTCCAGCTCTGTTTGAGAGCAGTGATTTATCAATAATGAAACCTTCCAGCTCCTCTGCCTCTCATTCTGTCATGAGAAGCCTATCATTTCCACACTATTGACTGGAGTCTAACTGTGCTCTGGGTGTAGAAGAAAAGGAAATAAGACTGAAAGGATATTCAGCAGCCACCTCTTCAGGCAGTTATGAAAACTCAGCTGAAAGGATCATGTCAGACTCCCAGTGAAGAAAGGAGAAAGAGGAAAGACAAAAATGTCCAAGAGTTGTCCAATTCCAGAGTTCCTTCAGTCAGTGCTTGCTTTCTGGGTGATGACGAATGCGGGCTATGTCAAAGATTTGTAGTTTCTCGTAATTCCCTAAGCAATTCTCAAGCTGTTGCCATTAAGTGACTCTAATGTTTTCTAATGCACAAGCACATTTATAGTAATTAGACACGGGATGCTTCTTACCATTCCAGACTTAATGTTGAAGTCAGTAGAGGAAGCGTTAGTGGAGACTTCTCGGTAAGAATGACTGCTATCTTCTGCATCTTTTCTCAAGAGGAAGGTCTGTGGTACGATGACAGACTGTACACAACTCAGAGCAGAACTGGCTCCCCAAAGTGTCCTGCTTAGAGAAGGAGAGCCGAGTCCAGGAGCACTCAGCAGGGGAGAGCGATGGGGAGGGACAGTGAGAGGGGAGAGAAAAGAGGAAAGTTAGAAATTACATTCCTTACAGATTCCTCTCTCACCTCAGAGTTGACTAAAGAAAAAAGTCAAAAGACTGCTCCCAGCAAACTCGTTACCCTCCCTCCAAGGCAGGGCAGGAAATAACCAGAAGGTGCTTGATGACACTGCGTTTCTTAATGTGGTTTGAGGTAAGAAATCCTTCTTTAGAGAGTGACAGCACAAGCTCCTTACCTCATGTGGCTTCCTTAACCTCCAGGTAAACACAAAGACCTATAACACTTACATACAATTTGCTACCCTGGTTCTATAGGTCTCAAAATTAAATTTGTTACATATTGTGAGAAAGTTACATATTCAGAGTAAAATCTTCAATTTTGCAGATGGCATACAATGAAAGATAAAATACGTCTCCCTATTGCCTGGTTCCCCCGTGTGCCCTCACCACAGGTAACCATACTTGACAGTTTATTTATATACCTTTCAAGAAATGATTCATAAATATGCAACCAATTCTATATTTAATACTTCTTAAAATATTCAAGTGAGAAACACAAAAAACATACTGTTCCATCACTTGCTTTTATAGCTTAATGTATTTGGACATTTTTTTTGTGTGTCAGTACACTCAGATCTAATTCATTCTTTTAAAGAAATGAATATTATTTGGGCAGAACATAATTTAATAAGTTCACATTATAAGTGACTATTAGATAACTTTCATTTGGTATTCAAAACCATGCTACAGTTAAATTATTTGTACATAAATCTTTGGTTATCTGTGCAAACGTATCTTAGAACTGAAATCCTTGGCTTTAATAGTAAGTATTTTGTAAATTTTGATAAATGAAGTGTGATTTTTCTCAACAATCGTAATGGGAAATGAAGTGTTTTTCCATGTACTAGCCAAAAACCAGTGTTTACCAATACAAAATAATATTTTATTGTTTTAATTTCCATTTCTTTAATTATGAATAAAATAATTGTACTATACACATTCATTATAAATCCTATGGGTGCAGTTATAAGGCCCTGTTTGTACACACACAGATACATACACAGAAAAACATTTCTTCCATGAACCATTTGTTCGTATCCTTTACTTATTTTCTATTAGATTGTTAATTTATTCTTCTTAATTTGTAAGTATACATATATATATGAAATTACTATATATTTAGTACATAGGTTCACATTTTTCATACTTTGTCCTTTGAACATTTTAGTTTTGTTTATAGTATTGGTGTAATACTGAGATATTTACATATTTAAACCCAATCTAATAGCTTGGTATTTTACAACTTCTGCATTTTATCTCAGACCCTAAGAACTTTCCCACTCCAAAATTAATTCTTTCAATTATTGTTCTTTTCTTCTAGCACTTTTATTCCTTAATTTTTCAAGTATAAATGTTTTAATCATTTGGAATTAATGATCTAGCCATATATTGGACAATTCCCAGTTGTTTCAAACACTATGCTAAATGTCAAATTCTAAAACACATGCTGATCTATTTCAAAGTTCTATAATCTGTTTCATTAATTTTCTATTTCTGCTTTGATTATAAATTCATTATGCATTTTGATATCTGGTAGGGCTACTCTTTCCTCATATTTCTTCTTTTATATGTTTTATTTTCAAACTGAAAAGTTGCAAACAGATTCTGGCTTTGCTTCAAGGAATAGCTGTTCTTTAGTTCTCTAAAATGTCACTTGATTGGGTCCTTCGGTTATGCAATACCCACCCACAGCTCTGGGAAAGACCTAAATGTAAACCCAGAGGCAATCTGTTAGTCCAAGTCAAGTGTTCTGTTTAGTAATGTAAATTGGGCAAATCTTTTAACAGATCTGTTTCTACAGTTCAGTTATTCAATGTATTAGGGAAATGTTTCTTCCTGAAGTGTGCATTTATAATGTCTTATGATGTACATGAATGCATCTGGCAGAGTAATGTATGCATTGTGCAGCCTTTATGTCTATAAGCTTCGGAGATGGGATGGGAGACCCAGCATCAGAAGGGGACCCTTTGGAGTCCTGATGCTCTCTTTGTCCAATAGTGTTGAAGAGAATAAAAAGGAATAAACCAGGTCTGGTGCAGTCTTTCCTGGGCCTGGGCTTTTAACTACATAGTTGTTCATGAAAGAGTGAACATTCTAAATTAGGAAAATGTTTATTGCCAAACTTCAGAGTTCTTCTGATTTATTCTAGAGTTTTCTGGAAATATCTTAATCCTGTAGGCTTTTCCCTGAAGGGCATGAATATTTCCAGTCATTCTGGAAGGAGAGTAGGGAAGTACGGATGTTTGGCAGCCTCTAGGTTTAGGAACCACAATTCTGGGTAAGAAAGATGTGCTCTTGTAGGGACCTGCACTGTTGATGGGTTAAGCAGGAGGCTGGGGGAGGAAGGAAGGGGATGGATCTACAGTGAAAGGAACACTGCTATATCTGGAATAATTTTTCCGTTCTCTTTGCTATTATGCCCTTCTGAAATCCCCAAGTCTTCCTAAAGCCTTAGATCATTTTACAGACAATTATGGGGGGATTAAGGGAAGTGACTTGCTAGGAAATCTGCAGGCTAGGGTTGCGGTGGCAGGAAATGAATGGCAGAGGACAGAGCAACAGCTTGATGTCGGAGATGACAGCAGCCATGACAATTTCTCTTAATGTGTCCATTTCCCAGGGGATCCCAAAAATATTCAGGCAGAGACACCTGGGATACGCTGGAATTTCAACAGGCAGTCAAAATGTAAGTGACTGAACTAGGTCGTTGGTTCTCCAAACTGACTCACCAGAATGTCTTTTCATAAAGGAGTTTATTTGAAGTGATCACCAAGGGAGTCAGTGGGATAGGCCCCCTAAAGGCAGGCTCCCCAGATGGCAGGAGTGCTGTGATTTTATAAAGGGGGAAGGGAGAGTGAGGAAACTCAAAGCGCCAAGAGGGCTTCACATTTCTAGGTCCAGGGAGGGGCCAGGCAGTCTACGTGTCCCAAGACTTCTTCCTTGGCCAAGCATGGCTCCTTGGGCCATAATGGGGCACCAATCAGAAGTTTGTTTTTGATGTTACTATCAACCCCAAAGCTGCACACACAACTTTTGTTAGAGATATCACGCAATCAGTTTCCCAATTTCCCAGAAATACAATTAGAGGAAAATGCATTAGTTGCAAGTTGAAGTTTAATTACTGGGAAGGGGAGTGTTGGAATTGAGAACAAAGGGTAGTTAGAGTTTAATTCCTCTTACTCCTCATTTTTAGTCTAGGGGAGTTTTTGTTACAAAATGGAGGAGGTCTGACTACAAAATATGGTTACTACAGGGAAGTATGACCTCATACCTGTTGAAGAAGAGTCATTTCTGCTCTCATTACAACAAGTTTTTCAAACAAGTCAGCTTTTTTTTTTTTTTTTTTTGTCTAGGCCTTACTTAGACAGAAAGTTTTCAAAAAGTCCAGTAAATCCTATCAAGGCAGAAAAGTTCTTTAATCTAAACAAACATACAAAAATTAAAATCCAGCTTATCAGGGTCCTCACCTTCACTCTGCATCTTGATTACAAGCATTGCTGATGAGCAGGGAGAGGTTTCCAAGGAGAGTCAGCTCTGGGATCTTCCTATGAATGCAACCGCGAGAGAGGACTTTGTTCTTCCAGATACTGCTAAATAAAAGTCATTAAAGAACTGAGGGGTCTAGGAGCCCACACTCTCCTTCATAGCCTGTGACTACTCTCCCTCCTCTACCTAGGTGAGCAGAGATAGTCTCCCCCTTACCACGCTGGCTTAGACTGCTAGGAGTCCTGGTTTCTATACAAGCTTCCTGTGATATTCCTTTGAACTCAATTAAAACTAGACATAAATTTGGATTTGGGGAAATCCTGTATCCTCCTCCAGGAAACATAGTCATATGATTCCCACTAAAGGTTACTTGTTTTTAAGTTGTCATCAAAGTCTTCTGACTCAGATGCAATTAGTCCTGATGAGTAGACCTGTCTATTTCATAAGCAGTTATTGAGCATGTAGCTGTTGTACCCACAACTCTATACCACTGATAACAGAGACATCAATGATGATAGAAGATTTCATTTTTATCAATGTTTTTATTTTTAAAGTAACTTCTAAATGCATTACCTCACCTTATTCTAAGTAGAAGAAATTTCTGTACCTTAAGAGAAATTTAGACTGTGGGAAATAGTATATCCCATGCCAATGTAAAAGCATAATATACTTTCTGTTAGGTATAACAAAATAGGAAATTAACATGAGGTCGAGTTAACCTTGGAGAGATTCATAGAGAGTGGTGACTCAGATGAATTTTTTTTTAGTTTAGGGATGAATATGAATGAATTATTTTAAGTTATTTTTCATAAAACCACAGTATGGAAATCTTGTAGAAAAGAAATATAAAATCCCACCACCTAATTGATATTATTAACATGTATAAGAAAAAAATAATGGAGTATACACTGGAATGTTTCTTTCCATTAATTTCTCTATATATGTTATATATAGGTCAACATGTATATCCATATATATATGGTTCGGTATTCAGATTTTTAACTAACAGGAATATGTCCTACTGCATAGTGTTTACAACCATCAATTTAATATTTATACCATATTATAGTCAGTGACTACTGTTCAATTTATTATATAACCATTGCTCTATTACTAGACATACATAGAGAGTTTTCCAACTTTTCAACTATTTTGATCAAAATAGTCTTTCTATATTGTTGTTTCCTTAAGGTAGTTACCTATAGGAAACCTAGCTTAAGTAATCTATCTTTGTTTCAACTTGAACTTTCTTGCTGAAACTCTGGGAAAATCTTTGCAAAATTAAGATGATTAAAATCTTTAAAAGATCTTATGCTCTAATATTCAGTTATTTAAAGATATATCCATTCTTGTGTGACATAATAATGCTTTTTTCTTCTCAAGGTAAATAATACATTTTCCTCAAAACTTTTTGTTGTACTTACATGGACCGATTAACATCAGTAGGCACGGTAATTAAAATTAAAGCCACAATATTGTTACAACTAAACATAAAAAAAGGTATCAGTAGCAATACTCAGTGTTTCCCTGGGTTGAATTAAATAATAAAACAATTTTGCCTTGTGGAATCTCTCCTGTGCATTGACAGATTTAGCGACACACTATTCTGAGTAATACAGTGGATTTGCTTCTTTTTCTATTTATTTTCTGCCTTTTTGCATAAAAAAACAAGAAATGTTCCTAATTTCGCACCCGCATAACACCATTCTGCTACTCCTTTAATTAATCAGTCCTCTTGAAGTCACCTTTTACATTCCTCCCACATCGTTCTAATTCTATCCATAGATCTCTTTGTTGAATTGTTCACAGAACTTGCTAGCATCCCATTGGTGCTAGATTTTATAAAAGAAAGCAAATCAACAATTCTGTATTTAAAGTTTCACATCCACAGATGCTTACTGTAAGTTCCTGCAGGAGTTACTGCAGTAACTCCTAGATACTTTTTACTTGCAGGAAATTTCAGTACAGATCATTTTAAAGGTGGAGAAATATGCAGCTATTGCAGAAACAAAAGCCACAGGACCAAATTCCTCCAAAGAAATAAAAGGCCCACGGGATATATGCATTTCAAAATGTCTGTATATAAATTTCATGACACCAAATATAACGTTGGTAAGCTATTTATGCTCTATAAACAAAGGAGAAAATGTAAATAAACAATGTTAAGGTCTTATGTTTGATATTACTACCAAAAAAAAAAAATACATGTTCACTGTAAAAATTTAAAACTCAGAAAAGCAAAAAGAAGAAAAAACTGGGCCTCCCTGGTGGTGCAGGGGTTAAAGTCTCAGTGCTATCAAGCTATCCCCTGCCACTGAAGCTTAAGTTCCTTCCAGACCAGGGCGCTACCCACAAGGCTCAGCAGACCTCTCCTGTTTCGCCTGCTGCTCCCCTCAACAGTGTATTTCAGTAGATCCTCTTGTTTTACTCCCCACTCCATCACTGGAGAATCCTCTCACCCCAGTTCTTCTACGCATAAATAAAAATAAATCTTAAAAATTAAAAATAGAAAAATCCACCTGTGATACTTTAATCCTTCATGCTAAGAGAACCACATTGTGAATATCATAGGCTTTTTGTAATATAAAAATGGGATCATGCTCTATATCATGATCTGTAATAATGCTATTTTTAATTCACAGTACATTATGGACATTTTATGTGTTATTAGTGTCCTAAAACATTATACCACAGACCATTTAATTCCTTTTATTAATGTTTGTAGAGTATTTTTCTAATATAAGTAACTATAATTGTGACTTTTCTAGATTTTTGTACATCCTTTATTTTCTTAGGAGAGATTTCTGGGAAAATTCCAGTCTTGCTGATCAAAAAATATGAATAAATTTAGACATTTTTAGTAAATGTTGTTGAGTTTCCCATGAACAATATTTTGTTCTCTTAATCCATGCAATGTACTACATATATTCTTCCTACATTCAAGTTTTTGAAAATCATGTGATTTTGTTAACCAGTTTGTAAGGTAATCTATATATGTATCCATCCTTTAGTCCCTTTATACAATTAATCCTTTTGTTTCTGTAAAAATTTTGTAACTGTATAAGTCATGCTTATACTGGGAGAGGCCCATGGTTAGATTTAACCTTCATGTCTGATTCCATCAACCAAAGACTTTGCTCTGCCAAGGAGGAGCTCTTTATGATAAAAATAGAAAACCACTTCTGGATGAAAAAAATCAAAAAGACACTTAGACCCTAAGGAGGGCATCAAATATTTTAGCAGCCCAGCATTCCTTCCCTTCTTGGTTTACTTGACTATTTTTTTTTTGGTGGGGGGGGCATGGGTCATAATACCTGCCCCATCCTATCTGAATATAGCCCAGCTGCCAATAGGTGTCCTGCTCTTGGCCACAGATGCACCCATCCCTTCAATGATTATGTATTGTACACCTACTTTGTACTACTCTATTTTAGGATCTTGGGATTAAGCAATGAACCAACGAGTCCCGCTCTCTTCCAGATTCAGTCTTCGTTGCAGAAGTTGGTCAGCTGGAGTTATTTTCTAGGATTTTATGTGCAGTGAAAAAAACACTCTTTTCCTTGATTGAGAGCCATAATTCTACTCTTCTGTAACTCCCAACAGTTATGTGTTCTGCCATGTGAGGGAACCAGCAGAATGAGGCTAAGACACACCAATAATGCTAAAGAAAAAAGTGGGGGACACTGGAAAGCCATCAGCTTTTGCTTTTTTTGAACATTTTATTTATTTTGGCATAGAAGAACTGGGGTGTAGGCCAGAGGTGTGGGGGTTGAGATGATTCACGAGAGACAGAGTGGGGAGCAGAACAGGCGGATCTACTGAAATACACTGCTGAGGGGAGCAGCGGGCAAGACAGGAGAGGTCTGCTGCATCATATGGATTAGCTCCCTGGCTGGGGACCGAGCTCAGGCCACTGCAGTGGGCCATTGCACTGACAGCACTGAGACTTAACCCCTAGGCCACCAGGAGGCCCAGAGCCATCAGCTTTTGGCATCCCCAGACCCACCCCTGAGTTTCTCAGTTACAAGAGACAATATAATGCCCCCTAACTTTTTGTCCTTATCGGGTATGTCAAATGCAGACTGGTCCCACACTGGTGAGAGCCTTTCATTTCTTTTGTGATCGAAAATGGGATCCAAGAGTGCTAGAAGCAGGAGAGAGGAGAGGAGATGCTAAATCAACTTGTTAAAAAATCCTGTCCTGGGCCTCCCCAGTGGCGCAGCAGTTAAACGCTGCGCTGTGGAGCTGTCGGCAGCGGCGACACGAGTTCGACGCCCGGCCAGGGAGAATCCCACATGGCATGGCAGACCTCTCCTGCCTCGCCCGCTGCTCCCCTCAGCAATGTATTTCTGATCTGCCTGTTCTGCTCCCAGCTCTGTCTCTGGTGAGCCCTCTCGCCACCCCACGCCTCTGGCCTGTACCCCAGCTTGTATGTATTAAAAAAAAATTCCTGTCCTTACAGTTTAATTTCTTAATTTTTTAATGTTTCCCCATCACCACCCCTTATACTCTTTGGCCCTTTCTCACTCCCCCCTCCCTCTCAACCTCAAAAACTTCAATTCTTTTATTAGTATCCACTAGTCTTTTCATATATTTTGCTTTGTTGAATCATCTGCTGTGTAAATATCTAATATTTGTCTTTGTCACTATGAGTTTCTTTAACATAATTCCTTCAAATACCTTTTATTTTTCTGTAAGTGACAATTATTTCTTCTTTCCTTATGGCTGAATAGTATTCCATTGTGTAAATATACCACATCTTCTTTATCTAGTCCCCATCCGTGGGCACTTAGGTTGTTTCCATGTCCTCGATATTATAAAGAGTGCTGCAATAAACATTGTACAGCATGCAATTTGCATAACTGTATATTATTCATGTAATTTGTATAATGTTTGTACAGTTGTAGAGTTTAATTTCTAGTGGAGCCAGCTAGACAATAGTAAACTAACAAACAGAGTGATGCTAAGAAAACAAGCACAGAAGGAGAATAGGGAGTGCTGAGAAAGGAGAGGTAAGGAATTGCGATTTCATCGAGAACACCTGGGAAGACCTTGTCTTTTAAGCAGAGGTTTCAGCAGAGACCTGAAGCAGGGGCAGGAGCTGGCCATCGGGTGGTGAGGGAATGTGATTAGAAACAGCAGGATCTGCTCAGGAAAGCTCTGGGACTGCCCGGCCAGCCAAGCCAGGGCTTGAGGTCTAGCCCTTGGGAAGAATCTTTGACTCGAAGACAAGAATCAATTTTAAATAAGAAGAAAAACAAGGGAAAAAGTGTTGAAGATTAATTCACATTCAAAGTTTTTTTTAAACAATTACCTTTAAAGGCATTATTTATGAAAATGTTATTGAAAATCCGGTTCTTTTAATAAAGAGAGAAATGCTATATTTATGGTGGGATATGAAGATTATCCTATTGTCATGTTTAGTAAGAGATCGCCCTTTAAACCTCCATTGGTGTCTATTACGCCACCCCTCATCACTGTCCTTGTAAAGAGTCACTGGAGCATCAGGGAGTCAGTCTAGTTTCCACTGGATTGAAATCTAGAGTCTTCCATGAAGACAAAAAACACTAAAGTCAAGAAATCTGGCAACATCCACAACTTCAGGGACTGACACTGCTAGTATATACACAGATGATATACCTCTCTCTCTCTCTCTCTCTCTCTCTCTCTCTC
>PVIJ01006478.1:0-67447 GCA_004024925.1 Scalopus aquaticus | reverse complement strand
CCCTTTTATACACTGTGTATTTATGAAAAAGATAGGAGATCAAACTAAATTATATGTTAAAATCAAAGTGCCCAGAAGGCCATCAAGAAATCACCTGAATTTAAAAATCTCAGAATCAATCTATTCAGTGATGTGTTGATATCTCATGGGCTGGCAGCCCCTCATGGAGGCAAGCCTGAGAGCTAGTTAATGGGAAAATCACAGACACCTTTTGAAATTTAACCCCTCTTCCTTCATCCTAGTCAGAGCCCCCCCGCCCCATTCATTGAAACCCATTCTCTTAATCTATGTCGATCTTCATTTTCTCACTTGCAAAATGTAAAGATTGGGTTAGATTTTCATTAAGGTCCCCTGGAGCTTGGAGTGATAAATTCATTCACTTTTCCGTGTTATGAACCTAACAATCCCCCTATAAGGTAAACCATACTCCACAAATATTGGATCTGACTGTGCTGAAGCACTGATATGGAAAGAATGAGAAGAGTGGGACAAAGTCTCTGCCCCAGGAGCCCCTCTATTCATAAACAAACTGTTTCAGAGTTTTCTACTAAATTTCAAAGTTCTATGTATTTAGAAGAAAAGAATCCAGTTGTTTATTTAAAAAAAAAAAAGGAAATCTTCTACTTAGGAGAAAGAGGAACCATGCTTTAATAATCTCGGGAAACTCTAAAGGTTAGAAACACTGCTGAGTGATAGGATGCCACTCCCTTCTGTGATGCACGTGTGGAAAAAATACCAGGAAATCTGGAGGCTAGTTAAAAATAACCCAAACCACAGCAGCTTGGAAAGTGATCAACGTCTCTTCCCTAAGACACAACTGACTGCGACCAGCCCTGAGTGAAAGTTCCAGAGCAGACCCACGCGTAAGAGCAGTACCCTGAGGTGTGCAGGGAATTGAGCGAGCCCTAACCACACTACCTGTTCACTTAGTCTGCCTACGGCAGTTACCATTTCTAAGTAGTAAAGTTCAAGCGCCCTATTCTATTCACCTTTGAAAAATAACATTTTATATAAAAAGCACAAGCAGTAGATTGCATCCTGGCACCTCTCAAATATTTCCATCTTGTAAGTCTAACAGGTAAACCTAATTACCCAACAGGCACACACACCAAATCCCTGAGAAGGGGACAAATGCTGAGAGGAAAGGTCTTCATTCTCTTGCAGTGAGTCTTTCATGTCTCTTATCTGCATCAAAATTGCACAGGGAATGGCATACACTTGGGTGACCCTAAGTCCAAACAGACCTATTGGGGCAGGACTGCTGCGAGTGGGGCCTAAGAACTACCTGCAGGAAGCAAGTGAGGTCATTTTTACACTCACAACCAGGATGGCTGTGGTGGTTCCTGGCAGCACAATCGCATCACAGGGCATGTCGGAGCAGACAGCCAAGACCCCTGGGTTCTGACCTGGATGGCGCTATCAGCTGGTAACCTTAGGATTCACTTTTTAAAAGGAGCTTATGATTCAATTTTCTAAAGACTAGATCTGAAGACCTTTATGGGCACTTGTACTTTTGTTGTGTTTGACACTTGACAAAATCTTAATGGCATAAGGGCTCTCATGGGATGATACTGGATTTGTGGCACAGCTGTGGGTATCTAGAGCTGCCAGAGGGAGAGGGGATCCACTTACCCCCTCATTCTATTCCATTCAGCCGCTTGGTACAAGCAGGAGGCGCTGTGCCAGCTGTCAGGTCTGCCTGTACTAGCATATTCTTGACCATCTAATAGTTCGAGAATCAGTTCAGACCTGTATGTGAAGTAGGGTTACCCCTGGCAAGGGATGATTTACAGAACACACCTGGGATATCTTTGGGATTTTTTTTTTCATTCATCCTCACAAGTGTGAAATGTCCATTATGTGAAAGAACCTATGACAGTTACTGAAGACGCCAAGTCAAATCCAATTCCGTCAAGAACCTAGTTTAGTAGTAAAGATAGACAAGTTCACAGGCGATTAGAGTACCAGATACGCATGCTGTGGGGCAGGTGTGGATGGAAGGTGAAGGAGGACACGTGGAAGCCAGCCTGGGGAAAGGAAGAGGCAATATTGTGATTTATAAGAAATATATATATTGCTTATTCAGATAAGCCAAATATATTCCCAGACATATTTGGTCTTCATCCACCATTCCTGGCTCACTGTTTCCCCCAAAGCCTTAGAATTTCCTAAGTGTAAATGGCATCTCTTGCTATGTTCTCAAAGGTAACTTTTGGAAAACACCAGAGGATGGGGACTGGTTGCCAGGGAAACCATCATGAGGTTTCCAGCCCCCATCCTATGGGGAGGGGAGAGGATGAGAAATGAGGCTGTAGAAGAAGAATAAAAAAAAAGAAAGCCTTCCATGGAAAACAAATGAATGTCACAAAAAAACAGTGAGAGTGTCTAAACAGAGAGCAGCGTGATCAGGTGTGTACCTTAGAGCAAGCCCATGTGGCCGGCAAGATGAAAGATGAGTGGATGTGGGGCCAAAACAGAGGCAAAGAGATCAGTTAGCCAATTGATGAACAGCACAGGCTTGAGCCAGGATGGTGAGATGGAATCACAGAGTTGGAACAAAGATGCATTTCTAGAGTACTGAGCCACACGAGGTTTGACAATGAATACAAAATAAACATGCTTAATATATTTAAAGAAATAAAAGAGGGTTCTTCAGTCTAAGAACAAGTTATTGTCAGACTCAACCAGGCAGATATGGAATAGAACTAAGTAAAACTTCCATTTTCTGTAATTATAGACTAAGGAATACTGACAAGCCTTTCCACTGGGGATAATTAGAAAAGCAAGGTAAAATGTAAAACACATCTGCTTAAGGGCATTTGAGAGCTCACAGGATAGTGAGGATTAGGATGCAAAGATCCAGGGATAATTGGAGGTCTTAGGGTGTCCGAGGCTGTTTTTCTACTATGGGTCTTTGCCAAATCCTGGAGATAATGGAGTAGTGGAGGCTAAATTTTCTTAAAGACCTAAACAGAAAGTGCAGGGCATGCTAAAGAAGACTGGAGAATGCCTCTCGCTTTGTCTAGCACCTGAGAGCTGCATGAGAGGAGTGGGAGTTTCCTGAAAATCAGTAAGCACTCAGAGACTGCAGCTCAGCTTGGAGTCATGGCAATCTTTGAAGTTTATCCTGGATTCCTATGTCCCCAGATATCTAGCAAAGCAAACTTAGATCTTCACTGCAGGAGGATTATATCCTCTTAACATTAGAGCCACAAACAATTATTTCCACATAGTAATCAACAGCAAAAAGAAAAGAGCGACTCCTATGTAATGTACACTTTATACACTGCACAGATGGAACCTAGGTGATCTCAGGCTCCTGGGCCCCGCTCGGGCAGCTCCTGTGACTTGCTTCTAACCATCACAAAGGAAACAGAATGTAAGTGATTTGTGTGATTACATTACATAAAATTGTAACCTAATTTACTGAAAGACTCTCTCTCTTGCTATCTTTAAAGAAAAAAGTTGCCATCTTGTGAGCCTCCAAGTGGTGAGGGGCAGGCGGGAAGGAGATGGAGGCAACTTCTGGCCAAAACCAGAACAAAAGAAACTAAGATCCCAGCCTGACACCTGCAGGGAACTGAATACTCCCAACAACCACACCAGTTTGGAGGCAGTTCCTTCCTGAATCAAGCCTCACCTAATACAGCAGCCCCAACTCCTACCACGATTGCAGCCTGGGGAGACTGAGGCAGAGGACTCAGCGAAGCCATCCTCGAACTCCCGACCTCCAGAAACTGTGAGGTAATAAATGTAGTGTCGTTTTAAGCCATTGCTTGTGGTATGTTGTTACATAACGGATCATTAATTCATGCACTTTTCTGAACTAGTTCTGTATTCCACACATCAAAACGTTTTAAATAAATTAGTAAATTATTTCTTAGAGTAGGCTTACAAAAAAAAAACTTAACAGTAAGTCGAGTTCCCATTTCCTTCCTCTCCCCTCCTCTCCTGTATTCTATCTAGCCCTCTCTCTCGCTCTCTTTCTCTCTTTCACGCGCGCGCACACACAAACACACACACACACACACACACACACACACAGAGTTCCTCCTATTAACATCTTATATTGGTGTGGTAAATTTGTTACAAGTTATGAAACAAAAATTTTAGATATTACTAGCTAAAATCCCCAGTTTACATGAGGGTTCACTCTATGTATTAGTTCTATGGGCTATGTCAAGTGCATTGTGTTATAAATCCACCACTATAGTATCATACAGACAGTCTCACCGTCCTAAATCCTCTGTGTTCCACCTATACATTCTCTTTCCCTCCTTGCCCAAACTCCTGGAATCTGCTGATTTCTTTGATGTCTACATGACTTGTCATATCCAGAATGTCGCATGATTAGAATTAGACCATAGGCAGCCTTTTCAGACGTCACTGAGAAATATATATTTAAGTTCCCTCCATGTCTTTTCATGGCTTGATAGCTCATTTATTTAAAATAATGGACAATATACCATTCCCTAAGTGCACCACAGTTTATTTATTCATTCCTCTACTTGAGGGCATTTTGGTTGCTTCAAAGTTTCAGCAATTACGAATAAAACTGCTATAACCATGTGTGCAGATTTTTGTGTGGATGTCTTTGGGTAAATATCGAGAAATATGATTGTTGAATCATACGGTTAGGGTGTGTTTAGTTTCCTAAGAAATTGCCAAGCTGTTTTCCAAAATAGGTTTGTAATTTTGATTGGATTTTTTTTAGGAAAGTCATTCTTGGTTCTTGGTGTTTTTTATTTGTTTTTTTTTTTCAATACCATTAGTTTACATCCTTGTTAGTGTGTTTTGGAAGTAAAGGATGTCCCCCTTCAGGTATAGTCACCATAATGCTCCCACCACCAAAATACCCATAGTCCTCCACCATAGTCCATTATGCGTTCTCTATGGCCTAGACTCACCCCTTCCCCTCACCCCCTGGAGGTCTCAGCCCTATGCTTTTTACATCAACTAGATTGATGTAACTGTCCACCTAGATGGTTGATTTTAAAGTCTCTCTTTGTCTGATCCTTTGTTTCATATATAAAGACACCATCTGGTATTTATCTTTCTTCTTATTTCACATAGCATCATCCCCTCCAGCGCCATCCATCCATCCATGTTGCCACAAATAGTATGAGTTTATCTTTGTAATTGAAGAGTAGTATTCCACTGTGTATACAGACCATATCTTCTTGATCCACTCATCTGTTTTGGGGCACTTAAGTTGTTTCCATAACTTGGCTATTGTAAATAGTGCTACAATAAACACATTGACAGTTTCCTATCAAATCAGTGTTTTTGTATTCTTTGGGAAGATACCTAGGAGTGGAATTGCTGAGTTGTGTGGCAGGTCCATTTTTAGTGTTTTGAGAAACCTCCACACTTCTTCCCATAGGGGCTGCATCAGACTCCATTCCCACCAGCAGGGTAAGAGGGTTCCTTTTCTCCACACCTGTGATGGAGGGGCGTGAGTTCCTGCTGCTCCGTATCCTGTCCGATATTCAGGATTTCAGCCATTCTCACAGGTGTGTAATCGTTTCTCGAAGTGTTTTAATTTGCAAGTCCTTATCAACATATGGTGTGGGCCATCTTTTCATGTACATTTGCCAACTATCTAGCTTCTTTAGTGAAGTATCTATATAGATCTTCCCCCATTTTTAAATTGGGTTACTGATTTCCTTATTGTTGAGTCAAAATAATTTTTATATATTTTAGATACATTTATCAGCTATATGTCTTGCAAATGTTTTCTCTCACTGTGATTTGTTTTTAATTCTCTTAACAGTGTCTTTAAAAAAAAAAAAAAGCTCTTCAAAAAGAAAAAAACATCTAGATAAACCGAATATAGAAACTTAGCCTGAGGAAAGAATCAGTGACTAAAAGATAGATATGAAGTAATCAGTCAGAATACAGCATGTAAAGATAAAAATATAGACGTGGAAGAGGCAAGAAGAATAGCATGAATTCCAAAACTTGTCTATTTGGAATCCATGAAGACATGAAGGAAGAAATGCTTAAGATTCAGTGTTTAAGAATGTTCTGAGAGATGAACTGCACTAGTCCTCAGCAAACAGCAGGACAGACACATCTCAACATAACATAGGCAAAACACAATAAGCCCACAGACAATAAGAAGGTCTTAAAACTTGCAAGAGAAAGTTGCCTGTAAGTGACAGTTAGGTTTATAGATTATTTCCAAATAGTGATCATAGATGATCACTACTTATTTGTGTCTTTAAAGTACTGGAAGACATAACTGTCAACCAAGAATGCCATATTCAAAGAAATTGTTCTTCGATAATGAGGATGAAACCAAGCCATTCCTAGACAGACAAAACCTGAAAATTTCCACTAACTTATTCCATTGTCTTCTTCAGGAATTCAATTATTCTTTGTTGATTATACATTCTCTGTCTTCCAGTTTGATCACCTTTTTATATTGTTTCTAATACCTTTGTCTTTTCCATTTTGTTTTTGTGAATCTGCAAACCTCTCTGGCATTTGTCTCTCTCTATTTTCAACACTTTTTTTCCTCATCGATTCTAAAATGTGTTCCATCCCTGGAATGACTCCATTTCTTGCAGTGCTTCCCTGACACTCTATTTACTTCCTGCTTGATATATTTATATTCTCTTTATATAACTCTTTGACCTCTTTTAGAAAACAAATAATTTCTTTGAAAACATACACTTATTTGCCCTAGCTCTTCTTATATTTGGGGGTAGTTCTTTTGCAATGCACTTTAATCTACTTCCTTTAAAGTGAAAACAGTGATTCTTTTTTAGTGCAGCCAACTATTAGCTGGGGAATAAGATGGGAGGGGACAGGTGATCTAGATTGGTCCACCATGTCAGTTCAAGTTCATAGTTGGGGCATAGACTCATCAAGTCTGTCATGACCTACATGTGGGCTAGAAGCTCAGGTGACTATGTTAAGCTAACAGTTTCAATCATATTAAAAGAAAACCTGTATCTGGACACCTTCATCCACTTTGAAAGGGTGTTCATCTCCAGCATTCCTTAGATAAGTCATATGAATAGCAAAGGAGGTCGGACACACACAGCCCCTGTTGTGGACACATCACATCTCTTTTCAGTCTTCCATAGGAGACTGTTCATGGAGGCAAGCTTTTGCTCAGTGTGCTTCAGCATACTGTGGACTGTTTCCTCCTCCCCAGTGAAATACTGCGACCATAATGGAGACAGTGGTGGATAATAACCCAGTGATAAATGGGCAAAATTAGTTAGAACCAAAAGATATATAACCAGAAGGGGTACTTTGGAGGAGAAAAGGGATGACTCATACTCAGAATTAGGCAGCCCGGACAGTTAAGCATGCAAGAAGTTCTAATATTGACATTTAGAGGTTGAGTATTGCAGAATTTCAGAACTGATCTGTACCACCCGTCAATCAATTAAGCTCTGATTACCCACACGCATCCTCCCAACTCAGATTTCCGTGCCTGCATGGAAAGCCGAAAGCTGAAAGGATTCAGATCTCAGCCCCGACTACTCTGCTCCTTCCTAAATGCTTGCTCATGCCATTCCTGCAGGGCTAGGGATTGAGAAACTGCAGCGATTCAGGCCAGGGGCTGAGCCACGGGGAGGGCAAAGCCTTGGTGGGGAAGTTGAAGGCGCTTCAGAGGCGGGAGACCTAATGCTTTGCCCTTGGAGTCCTCTCCGCTTTGTCTCTGAGTCTATGTTGTGAATAGGTGAGTTCTGCTTCCCAGCTCTTCTTTACCTGTTGCTAGTAGGCTGTATTTAGACAGAAAAATGAAGCGCCCGTGAGCTTTCTCTTCTAGAGACGCCATCCCTGCCACTGAGAATTTTTCACCTGGGTCTCCACAGGTAAATAATAATAATTTTAAAAAACCTGGCCACTCAGTGCACTGGGTCCTGCCACAGCTGTAGATATCCTTGAAGCAAAGAACTCTAGGACAGTCTGTGACCTCAGAGAAGCGCTGTCCGCCACGCTCTCAGTTTCCTCCTCTTTAGTCCAGAATAGGTTGGGCGAAGCACCTCAGAGCTTACCTGCTGGCGTTCTGGCCGTTTTGTTTCATTGAATGTGAAGGATTTTCTTTTTCTTGTGTTTCATTCTTTTGTTGTTTTTGATGATTTTTAAAGGAGGGAAGAGTAAAAATGCTTTTACAAAGATATGTTTAACCAGAAATTGTACATTTGACTAAAAAATTTGACACCTTTGACTATAATTCATACCCTCTGTGCAGGGGAAGCCGGTGGTTGGGAGCATGAGGTCTCAATTCACTTTAAATCCTCCATCACTCACTGGAACGGTGATTTCATCTCTCTATGCCCCCTTTCCCTGTATGGAGAAATGAAAATAATGGGGATAAAATCAAAGATAAATTTATTTTCCGATTCAAACAAAATTACAGCCCAATTTAAGCACCAAGCATAGAGAATGAGCACACACAACAAAATGCTACTCAGTATTATTACAGACTTTCCTTAAAAGCACCAGCAATTCTCCTGCCAACCTCTGACTATGCAGGTGTTTCTTTTCACATTTTCCCTGGGCAAAGCAGCAGTGTCAGCTCTCCTGCTCACTTGTGCATGTTCCTCGCTTTATCCTTTTTAATAAACCTGTCCTTATAAACCATTTTTTTAAAGCACCAGTTTGAGAAAGCAATGAGGTAATGGTTGATCTGCCATCCCTAAATCTAGGTCTACCCTTATAAATACCAAATAATTATACTTATGTCCAACTAAGAAAACATTATTCTGTAGGAAAGATCTGCAACACTATCCTATAGTCCTAGCCCACAGATGTAGCCCACAGATGTATCAATGGGATATAGTGTTTTGAAAAAAGTATGGCAGTTGGCATGGCACATGTAGATTCATTATTATGTGTGATGCTTCAGTAGCACTGTGAGGCAGATGTGTTACAATTCCCACTATGTGGCTAAGAGAAAGAAGACACTTGTCCAAGATCCCATAATAAGGTCTCAACTTAGAACTTTTCTCTTTCTATGTTCAGAATAACACATGGGCCCTCATGAGAGGAGAGTATAGGTGCTGAGAGGACAAGAGTCGCCCTCTGCCTCCCAAAAGCATGGGAGAAAATAAAACACCAAAACAGACAGAGTTGTTGTGTTTCTCATTATAGTCAAGCAGCTTAGCAAGGCTTGGGATTAGGGAAGAGAAATGTTCTTATGGAATAAGCAAAGTATGAGAAGAAGGGAGAGAGGAAAAGAGGATAGATGGAAAGAAAGAAGACAGGGAGGAAGGGAGGAAGAAAGGAAAGCAAAGACTACTTCATCCCTAAAAATCCTGATAGCTAATTTTATAATCTCACAGACCTGACTAAAATGAGAATTGTATTTCCTATAATCTCTGCAGAAGCAACTGACAGCCAAGTTGCCAAGTTGTCAATTAACTTAAAATCTAACTTCCCATTGGTATCTTAAAAGGATGAATCTTGAAGAGATGACAGCAAGAGGTATCAGAAAGGCAAGTCTCTACAAATTACTCAGTATCCAGCTATAGGTGGGAAGTGAGAACCATTTCACTAATAGGTAGCAGCTGAGAATGGCCGGGGCCACACTGCTCATGATTTAAAGGACCAGCTTTATAACTGGCCTCTCTGAACTTAACCTTGATGTCTACAGGCAGTGGGTGTCCATCTAATACCTATCTGTCACAGTAAATGGACTTCTTTCACACATGCCTTGATGAAGATGCCAACCGTTTTGGTAATGACCCTAACATGTAATAAGATCAATGCACAGTTCTGCAATCAGTTAACTTGAACACATGGTAATTTAGAAATATTTAAATAAATTTTCCCCCAAAAAGATGCTCTCTTTCTAGCTTGCCATCCCATGTTGTGCCCTTGTTCTTGTTCCAATTCATTTAATAGCATAAAGGAAGGTTTCATCATTTAGCTTTGGGCCAGCATAACTCCAGACTCAGTGTGAGTTGAAATTAGTGTCTCACTCTCTCTGAGCATTTTAAATGTGTAACTATCCACTAATCATGCCCATTAGTAGGAAAGCTAACTGTAGAACTCTTTGTATTTACTTATATTGTTTTTTTATTGAGATAACATTGGTTTTACAACACTGCATATAACTTAGGGATATCAGTTCACATTTTTTCAGATGAGTTTGGACACCACCGCCACCACCAAAGCAGCAGTGTCCTCCACCACAGTCCATTGGGTCTCCTCTCCCATCTGCTCCCCACCTCCCTGTCTCCCCACTGAGAGCCTCAATATAACTGCAGAACTCCTTAAGAGCTACCATCTAAATAAAGGTTGACAGGGAGGAGAGGTTTGTTTCTGCAGGCCTCAAGTCATGTGCCATCTGTGCTCGGCTAAGGAAGAAGGCCTGAACACACAGGACTCTACTCCCTCTCAGCCCAGGCGTGTCCAGCATGCCTGCTTCTCGGGGGCCTCTGCGGCTCAGCAGCGGGGCACCATTCCCTACACATGGCAGCGTCACTTCAGTCAGCTCTGTCAGAGCCTCCCTGTCAGAGAGGCTCAACCCTGTCAGAGCCTCCCTGTCAGAGCCTTCCAGCCTCATGAACAGTGGTTACATCACTGAAGAGTAGCAAGACCGAATCCTCCACCAGCAGTTGAGGTTTTGCTCGTAGCCCCTGCAGCATCCCATACTGTAACTTTGAGGGGGCTACCCTACTTTGCTCTTGCTGTGTATCATTCCCCCGGTGAGAGGGCAATGCCCCTGGGGCATCTCCTCCCGAGAGCTAGGCTGGGCCTTTGCTTTCCCTCACTGTCCCCTCACCTTGTGCACAAGCTTCTCGACCTTAAATAAAAACCTAGATGAGAAGACACGCGCATACGACCAAATTTCACGTATCCCTGACGGCATGCTTTTTGCACCCTCCGTAGCTGAAGATAAGGACCCGAGGACACCAGCGCCCGGACAGAGACATTCCTAAATACCCCTCCCACACTAGACACACTGCAAAGCTTCACCTCACTGACCCCTCCAGGAGACAGTTTCTTTAGAAATGATAATGTCTCTGTCCCCTCTTCTCGTCATAAGGCTATTAATACTCACACTTTGTGCTATCTATTGGGAACAGGGTCTTTTATTCAGACTAGGCGCTCCCCAAGCTAATAAACCATTGTGCTTGGTGATAGTAATCATGGTACAGTGTCCCCACTGATCCGTAGGGAAGTTGGTCCAAGACCCCCAGTGGATGCCCGAAACCATGGCATACTCTGATGCATATGTTTTTTTCCTAATCATACATACCCATGATAAAGTTTAATTTATAAATTAGGCACAGTAAGAGATTAACAACAATAAGTAATAATAAAGTAGAACAGTTATAACAACATACTGTGAATGTGGTCTCTTCCTGTTTTTCAAAACATCTTATTGTATGTTATATTTGGGGGCCACAGTTGACCAGAGGTAACTGAAACCATAGATAAGGGGGGACCACTGTATTATGATACAGAATATGCTCTGAGCAGCTCTATACTCATGTGACAAGAAGGATTTGATGAACTTGAAAAAAATCCACTGAGGTGATCAGGGGTTGACACAATAGGACATGGCACCATGGGGTTCTGGGAGTTGTACGGAAATTTGAAATTTAGAATCTAAAAAGCAGCCTTCAACCCCCTCCACCACTTCCTAGCTACGTGGCCATGAATTTATGCAACCACTCATAGTTTCAACCTTCATCAGTAAAAGAAGAAATTAACTAGAATCATATGCTGTATCTAAAGTATATATTAGACAAGGTCCCCTCTGTCAATGGGAATTACAAGTCTGAGACAAAACGAACCAATAAAAACAGTTCATTTTTCCTTTTCTGGAATCCATTTAGAACATCTAATGGCACCTTGGCTGGGTGTCTTCTCTAAAAACAACTAAGAAATGAGTTAGAAACCCCTAGCCAATAACAGCCAACTGGTCAAATGTTTCTACTATTTGAATTCTCCTAATTTCATCTTTATCTTCACATCTCTTATGCTAAGTAAACAATGTCTCAGAAAATAATTATGACAAATTTCTAAATTCACACCATCCTACATACTGTAAGTTATTCATCTTCAAAGCTCCTGCCTGGCAATTTGATACAATATCAAGACAATTTCAGTGTCTTAATTTCTTTCATATAGCAATCACTTAAATAATTGAAATAAATTTTCTAAGTCATATCCTTCTCTATTTATTCATAATTATCCAATCAATTGAAGTACTTTCCTATAACTCCAACCATAATATAATAAGTGTTTTAATCAGATAAGTTTAAAGTTTAATCAACTCAAACTTTATGTCTATGGGAATGTTTTAGAAATCTAAATTAAAATCACCTACGATGACTCACTCACTCCTCCCAGTGTTTGGTTGTTCAGGGGTGGGGGGCACATGTCATGGGGTTCACATTCAATGGCTTTGTATTGCACTAAGCAAAGTCATTTTCTTTAAGCACAGCATAAATTGCATTTTTATCTCTATAGATTTCCATATTGACACCAGGAAAGCATAGCAAGCTTACTAAGTAAATTTGAACAGAATTGCCTAGTGCTATTAATCATTTCATCTTCGTATTTTAAGAATATAAATGTGCTTGCTTAAAAGCCATCTGATGAAATTCAACTGCTTATACTCTAAAGGACAGGTAAGCTCAATTTCATTAGAGTCCACATAGTCAAGGTAAGCATATGTAAATTTTCTGTCCTTTGGGATTAATCTACTCCTTTAAAAATCCATTAGAAGAAACACATATTATTGAGATCTATAGAGATAGTAGAGGCAAAAGCCAAGTAAGTTAGGAAGCCATTTATGGAGTCTCTCAGTACACAGTGATATCAAATACTGTGAATTTATTTTTCTTCAATTAAATAATATATTAATATTTGGGAAATGCAGAAAATTAAAAGAAAAGGGACAAGGATAACCTGTAAGTCCCACTTACTATTAAAAATATATTGTTAATATTTTGAAAATATGCAAAAATATGAAAAGAAATAAAAATCACCTATATGTCAACATCCCACATCAACTTTTAACAGTTTGATCTGCATGTATGTATATATGTATGTGAAGATAAAAACTATTGCTGTGATCTGCATAACCCCCTCATGGTGTTTTTTAAATGCAAGTAAAAAAATTGAAGTGGAATCAATTTTGGGGAGACTGCCAAAATTCCCCCTTGAGTAGTAGGGCAACCTAACTTTAAAAACAATCCCTCAAATTTCAGTGGTTTAACATCACTCACTTCTTGTTCATGTTACCGTCCAATGGGGATGTTCAGTGTGTAGCTGTCACATGATAATGTAGGAACTGACTCCTTCCAGGGGGTACGCCGGACATCCCCCGTGGCATCTGTGACCTGTGCTGGCCCTGGCACTTCCCCCCAGAGATGAGAGAGCAGAGAACACCTAGAATGCCATAGGAGTTAATGGGCCAGGGCTGGAGACATCCATCTCTTGTCCTCTTTTCCATTGCCAGAGTTCAGCCATGTAGCTTCCCATGAACTGCAAGGGGAAAATTAAAATGTAATTTATTGTGTCCTGAACTGGTCAGTGTCTGCTCTGACTCCCTGTTCTATGGAGGTGCAGTAAAATTACTGCTCTAGAAAGTATCTGTGCACCCAGGCCAAACAGTGGGCACACAGCCTAAGACAGACATTCAGAATCTCCTTCCCAGAGAGTCGAAACTCAAGTAGAGTGACAGCAGGCTGGAAAACGTTTGGGGCTGGTTATCCTGATGATGGAAACCATTCATACAAGAGGAACCCCACCATAGCCTGGGACCCATTTTTTAGAAAACTAGATACTCAACTTTATTTCACAGCCCTGATCTGCCCACATCCTTCCAAAAAAAGTCCTTTGTTGCCTAAATTAGCCACAGTTTTTTGTTACTTATAATCAAAGGACCCTAGCTAAAGCAAAACTTGAATTACTTACACCGTGTAGTCCAGTGTTGAAGTTAGACTGATAAATTTAACCAAGAGGGAAGAAAGGCTTCCAGAAGCTCTAGGTCCAGTGCAAGCTTTTTGAGAGCTGTGCCCTTGGTTGCAACAGGATGGGAGGAGGGCCAGAGGAAAAGTGTGATTGTATCATTGGCACAGCCTTCTGCGTTCAGGTTGTAGTCAATTTTGAGTTTCAGTGGAAGACATTCCATGCCCCTCTCTCTATTATTCTGGTTGTTTCCTCTACACTGTGAGATCTCTTGGCCTCCCTCAAGCACACACCACCACAGGTGCTGTCCCCATAAGTCCGCCAGGTCTTCAAGTAATTGTCCATTAAGTATTGCTATTGCGTTCTTTTCTATTCCATTTTATGCCCTTTTCCTAACACAAGGGACCATGGAGATGGATCACGGGTGAATTGGTGGTGGGCTACCCAAGGGGAATACAAAATGTAAAAGACATAAATAACAATAAAAATATATATTTAAAAAAAAAGTATTGCTATTGCATGAAGACAAATTCTTTCAGAGAAAATTGGTTTATCATCTTGGCATAAGAAAGGAAATGGAAAATGTGGGCATATGGATATTTATGTATTCCAGAAAGGGAAAAAGAGGGAAAGGTTTTAGATTTCTAAGGAGAAAAAGTTTTTTGAGCCCTGCATACGTAGGGCAAGTCTGATACAATGATATTCAACTGTGAAACTGGAGTAGATGCCATCAGTTAAAATTGAGCTCAAGTGTGGCCAACTCAGTCAGGTATTTGTTGTTGTTGTCCAACTTCTTTGTCATCTGAAAAAAATACATCCTTACAGTTGGTCATGCTGGGTCTCTCCCGTGAAAACAGGCACTATTCATGTTACTGTTAAACTTCTAGATGGTGCTCTCTCCTATCACTCTGTCTGATGCTTATTTGAAAATTTACCAGCCCAAAAGAATCCAGAATGGTACAGGATGATTTCCTTTGATCCCAAAAACAAAACAAAAAGGGACATTTTGTCATCGCACCGCTAAACACAACTTTCCCAAGCATATTGAAACTTAGAGTTTGGTAAATTCTCGGTAAACAGGAAGGAAAGTGCTGGGACACAGTGAATTGTACAAGTCACAGACACCTGGCCAGGCTGTCATAATGGAAAATGTTGAGCTCCTGGAAAATAACAGCACCTCTTGGGCTTCTATGTTGTGTCTTTCAAGTTAACCTTTAACAGCATGAAAACCTCACGGGCATCATTAGGGTGTCAAAGAGAATGATGGTGCCCAGGGCTTTGTTAAACTCATCCTAAGCGAAGCAACAACCAAGAGATGGAAGGAAGGAATAACACTGCCAGATGAAGCACACACGCCCCCACTGCTCCCCATGTTTCCTAAGTGCTTTGATTAATACATAAATTTTTTGCTCTGCTATTCAAAAGAAAAAATAAAAGCACCCTTTATCAAAATACTTGCATAAAATATTCCATTAGTATTTAACCCAAAATATAATACAAATTTTAAAAGAACAAGTACAAAATTAACTAGAGATGGAAATCATAACAGGCCGATACAAAAGTATGAGTAAACCTTTAGTAAAGTTAGATTGGAATTTTAGTACTATTTAGATTAGAAAAGTCTTTTTTAACATGAAACCAAAGCCAGACAAAAATGAAAAAGCTTCTAAAAAGTTACCTCTCAGAAAGATTGCTAGGATCATTTTGTGAGCAAATCTAAATGTGTGAAGTAAATTTTTCTACTGAGTCCTGAAACAGTTTAAAGAAAAAGGAAATATTGCAAATAAATGGCATAAACAACATGACACTGTTGTAAAATCTCACTAAACTCAAATAAAACTGCTAATCAATCTCACTTGTGAATACTAACCAAAAATTCCTAAACAAATCTGTCCCCAAATATTAGGAAATAGATCTGAATGAGACACTAAAAGGATAGATCATTAATAAGTGTAATTCATTCTGGACCTCACATCTGTTAGCCTGTGACTATTATTAAAATGACAAGAAATAACAAGTGTTGGCAAGAATGCAGAAAAAGGGAACACTTGTGTACTGATGGCGGGAATGTAAATTGGTGAAGCTACATGGAAAGCATTATGAAGTTTCCTCAAAAAGTTAAAAATATAAAAGGGCCTCCCCGGTGGCGCAGCGGTTAAGCACTGCGCTGTGGAGCTGTCGGCAGCGGTGACGCGAGTTCGAAGCCCAGCCGGGGAGATTCCCGCATGGTGCGGCAGACCTCTCCTGCCTCGCCCGCTGCTCCCCTCAGCAGTGTACTTCTGATCTGCCTGTTCTGCTCCCCACTCTGTCTCTGGTGAACCCTCTCGCCGCCCCACACCTCTGGTCTGTACCCCAGTTTGTATGTACAAATAAAATAAATCTTTAAAAAAAAAAGTTAAAAATATAAGAGAACTACCATATGATCTTGCATTTCTACTTCTGGGTATTTAGCCAAAGAAAACAAAAGCACTAACTCAAAAAGATATGCATGCCCATATTCATTGTAGCATTGATTATAATAACCATGATATGGCTAAATGTTCAGCAAAGGATGAGTAAGAAATTGTGTGCACATAATATACATGGGATAGTATTCATCCATAAAAAAGAATGAAATTTTACCATTTGTGACAACATAGATGAACCTCAAGAAAATAATGTCAAATGAAATCTGTCCTGAAGAGAAAGACAAATACCATCTGATCTCACTTACATGTGAACCCTAGAAACAAGCAGAAAAGAACAAGCTAAGAGGTATGAGAACAGATTGGCAGGTGCCACTCCCAGAAGTAGGAGAGGGATGAGGGAGAAATTGGTAAAGAAGGTCAAAAGGTACAAACTCCCCATTATTGAGTGAATAAATCATGGGCGTGTGCTGTATAACATGGGGACCACGGCTAATAATATTGTACAATTGAAAGCTGGTAAGAGAGTAGAGCTTAAGTTTCCATCATAAGAAAACATTTTCGGTTGGTATCAACAGATGTTAACTGTATTGTAGTGACCATTTCACAATGAATACAAAGATACACAATGTATACATTTCACGATGTATACACAAATATTAAATCATTATGTTGTACACTGGAAACTGATATAGTTAATATGCCAATTATATTTCAGTAACAAACAGCTCTACAATAAATGCAAAAAAACAATTCTTGAATGAATGAAAAGACATACCTTGTTTTTGTATAGAAATACTTGGTGATATAAAAATGTAAATTCTCTTTAAAATAGACTGCACATAAATTATATGTGACCCTAATCAAATCCCAACAGGATTAGTTTAGAATGTCACCAAAAGATTATAGTTCACCTGCAAAGACCACAACAAAATTATGAAAGAGGTGGGAGAAGGGGACCCACAGTTTCCACATTACACAGTGACATCTTGTACTTAGCAATAACAGTTAAAAAAAAAAGGCAACAACATATATGATATTGGCAAAGGGAAAAGGCAGCCCCCCAGGAAGCAGAGCACAAGATCCTAGAAACAGATTCAAGTATTATGAGAGTTTAGTGTTGGTTTTCAAACTCAGGAGCTTCCCATGAGAAATTTAGATTGGGCCCCTATACTGGGAGGGCAGGGGAGACCAAAGGAAGCAGCAGGCTATTTCTAATGGTGGGCAGCAATTTTCATTAGCAAGGGAACTTAATGATGAGGATTATGTTAGCAGGCTGCAAACCTTTATCTTAAAAACATATATAGAGGCCTATACCTCTAACATCCAAACAACCTTGTAAAACAATGTTACCTCACAAAATAAACTTTACAGAAGCCTTAACTAGGTTGCATCATGTAGAGCGTGCAGGTGGTCTCAACACTTTACTATGTCAAGACTGAGTCCTTGAAGGGCTTCTATGTGGGAATGTGGGCAGAATGCACAGGCCAAGGACAGGGAGGGGCAAGGCAACTCTGAATACCCAGGTCCAGCTCTCGGGTCCCCCCGGGGTCACTTCCTCTCGATGACCTCCTCCAACTAGTGTATGATAATGTGGCATTTCAGACCACAAGGAAGGATTTGTTATTCACTAAATAACTTAGGGGAGCTGGACAGTCAGTTTAGGAAAAAAATTAAATTTCACAAATTAAATTCCAGTTAGACTGAAAAAATTTTTTTAATATATATTTTTTTTGTTATTTATGTCTTTTACATTTTGTATTCCCCTTGGGTAGCCCACCACCAACTCACCCGCGATCTATCTCCATGGTCCCCTTCGCTCTTCTCTATAAACATCCAGTTAGACTGAAAATTTTAATGAATGAAAAAGGGAAACAAAAGTATGAGTAAACATTTTTAATGATAATAGAGTGGAAAAAGTCTTTCTTGGCACCAAAGCCAGGAAGATAGTGAATTAACATAGAAATTAAATATTTCCTGACAGCAAAATCAAAAACAAAATACCACAACGATAGAAGTTTGAATGCCTTAGGACAATTATTTAGAAGCACATGTGATAGACAAAGAACTACTACTGCATTGTATGAAGAGCTCTAACAAATCAACTATAAAAAGAAAAAAGTTCAAAGACTATGAATAGCCAATGAATGAGAAGAAATTAAAATGGCCAAAAAATATAAAGAGATGTTCATAAAACACAATAAAAATGTAAATCTTTTTAAACCATAAAATTGGCATCAGATGAGTGACAAAAATCAAATGAAGGATTGCAAGACTTTCCTTTTATGCTGTTAAGGTTTTTCAGCTGAGCCTGAGAATCAAATTGACATAGATTAACAGGAGAAAAACTGCATATTTGTGTTAAGTTTTGCATGGCACTGGTGCCTCATAAGGAATGAAGATGCAGAATGGAGACTGCATCTTCATTCCTTCATTAGCAGGTTGAGCAAAGTAAGAATGAAGATGCTTCTCTAGCAGGTTGAACAAAGTAAGGCAACTGGAAAACCAGCTAAACTAGATGGGGAGGTTAAAGGAAGATAAGAAATATTTTAACAAGGTCTGTTTGTACAGATTTCTTTCTGTCTCAATCCCCAGTTTCTGGCGATCAGAATGTCTTCCTTGCTCCTTGTATAAGGCAGGCACCTTTCACATGGGAGTTTTACCCTGCTTTCAGGAAGAAAAAGGATGGTGAGAATGCCCTTCTCACACCTGCTGTTTCTCAAGTGACTTTAATGCAAAATAATATGCCAAGGTGACAGCTCATTGCCATGGAGAAAGAAAACTGCTGCTTTCAAAAACTGTTGACAGGAAAATGAATGGATACAATCTTTCCGGGAGCCCTTTATATCAATCCATATTATCACTATAATTTTGCATTCCATTCAATCCCAGGATCTTATATCTAGAAATTCTTCAGAGATAGTTACACAAGAGAGAAAACAAATATGCATAAATATTTCTGTAGTGTAATTATAAAAGCAAAATGGGAAAAAATGAAATGTTTATCATTAAATAATTAGTCCTATAAATAAGATACTCTGCTACTAATAACAAATAAGGATAGAGTCTTTTTTTTCTAGTGAGATGGAAACATGAAATCAGCAATTTTCAAGTGGAAAAAAATCAGCTTGCAGTGTAAGATGAACTTCTTCATAAATCACTATATTTATATATCTATACATGCCCATAAACTTTTAGAAACATGTATGTCTCTTTCTGGATGGTGAGATTTGGGTTATTTTATTGTGATAATAGGGTTTGTTTTGTTTTGTTTTGTTTTGTCTTAGTGTTTGTTTTGTTTTTTTTTTGCATTTGATTTTCTTTTGTAAATGAATATGTATTATCTTAACTACAAAATATTAAGCTTTTTCAAAATGTCATTTTACTAACCAGTTCCCTGATTTTTTTTTCACTGTCTTTTTCTCTCCCTCTATATCACCACTATTAAATGACATATTTTTGCTGACTAGGATGCTTCTTAAAATAGACATCTCACAATTGCTTTGGCCGGCAGGCTGACACGACAGTCATCACCTGTGCATGTGCAAATCTGGTCACTCCATTGTCATGTCTTCCATCACATACGTTCATTATCGGTACAACACATATTGAATATAATTGACATCCAAAATTCCTTTACTTACCATTGCTACATAAAAAATCATCTCAAAACTCAATGACTCAAAACAATTATTTCATTATCACTCAAAGTGTCTGTGGGCTAGGATTTCAGGAAAGGGTGTGGCTGGGTGGTTCTGGTTAAGAAACTATGAAATTGTAGGCCCATAGCAGCTGGAACCAGAACAGCAGAGGTGGTGGGCACAGGAGCATCTGTAAAATCGCAAAGCCTCTTTCTCTCTTCATGTAGTCTCATGGCTCCTCCATGTGCTCCCTCTGGAGTCCATCTAATTGGACTTCCTCACAGCAAGGCAGCCACAGGGCAGCCGGACTGGAGGCTCTGGGTCCAGAGCAAGTGTTCCAGCAAGATGGAATTTTTGTCTTTCTGGACCAACCTTCAGAAGCCATGCAGCATCCTGTGTGATGCATTCTATTGGTTACAAGCAAGTCACAAACTAGCCTAGATTAAGTGGGAGAGATTAGGCTTCCCCTCGTGATGTGGAAGAAATGAGGCTTTAGAAATCACATGCAGGACAGGGGCTATTACTGCAGTCACCTTTGGGGAGAAAACACATACCACAAAAGGCTTTCAAAAAAAGAAATATAGTTCTTTTAAATCCAGAAAGTTACTACATAATAAGAGTAAATATCACTCTCTCTGTCTAACAGAGCTCTTCCAATAAGTGTAAAATAAAATTCTGAGTTAGAAGGAAGTAGTGTCTCAAAGTTTAATTGGTAGAATTTATTCTTAGTTTTTTTTTTTCCAGAAACGTCTTCCATTTGCCCATCCAAGGCCACTTTCCACAAATCTCTCTTTGAGGCTGATCTTTGTGCATATGCTTCTGAACCCTCCGGCTTCAGGTAGGTTGGAGGAACAGAGGCCTGGCAGGAGCTGGGAAGGAGGGAAGCCAGAAGAGCAGGATATCCGTGCCCCTGTGCTCTCTGTGAGCGCACTGACCAGGCAGCCTGCTCTACAACCCCCTCCCCCTCCATGTTTCTGCAACATTCCTTTATAGTAAAGTAGGCAATAGCATCTCGGATTTTAGCCCCAGTTGTACATTTTCATTTATGGCCCTCTACCCCTTTGTAATTCATGACTTTGACTAGTCAAGAAGTACACAGAATAATGCTGCATCTTACAACAAATGTCATCTTAGAATAGATGGAACTCAGTTTTAGAACTGACCAGTTTTCCTTAACAACACTAGATGTTAGCAGGGTAAACAGAGACAGGCCTGTCCAAGGCCTTCCCACTGTGGGGAGGCAGGCTGGTGGGAGTTGGGCCAAGGGAAGCGACAGCAGGAAAATTGTCTTCCACAGGGACATGCCACTGGGCTCTGGGGCAGTGACCCCTGCAATAGTGTCTATGTTATAACTTCTTTGTGTTACACACCCACCTTCAGTTATGTTTGTTCAGTGTGATGGCCTGACCTTATATACGACCAGGCAAAGCTCAAACCCTCCCTTAGTTGTGTAACAGAAAGAGAAGAGCATCAGGAAGGAGAAACTGATCACCAGAGCAAGAAAAAGACCTACACAAGGTGAAGGATGCTTATATAGAAGCCATTGACCAAGGCTGATAAGTAAAAGTGAAAATATGACACAATTCTAGATGATTTCTTTGTAGAACCGAACAGACATGGGCAAAGATAATGAAGACAGGATCCCATGCTGCCACATGTGACTTGGGATGTCAAAGGAGAAGCGTGATTCCTGAGGGCTGGGGACTCTTTGGTTTCATACCATTTTAGACCTACTTGGTGGTCCTGTTTTTCTTGAACACTTTTGTGCATGAGACTTACCTCAGCCACATTTTTGCCAGTTAGGGGTGGGAAGGAACCTTGAACTTCCCAAATCATCTTGAAATCTGCTTAGCAATTTTAGCAATTTTAATCCTGCCAGACACACCGGAGGTAAAACTGCACTGAAAGCCAGGCCTATTCTTTTCACATGGGAATGGGTAAAGGGACATTTTCTTGCTTTCACTTGATAAATTACTGATTTTTCTGAAAGTAACCAAAATGAGTATGCAGATTCCAATTGTGAAATTTTGTTTCCTATAAGTTTACTTTTTTTAATAAAAACATTATTTCAAATATGACTGCCAATTAATTTCAATGACAATGCATTCTATTTTCCAATAATTCTAAATACTGAAAACATTTGATAGGAAAAAAATGTGTCAAATTACCAAAATAATAGTCAAGAGGAAGCCAGCGCCCCGGCATACTATACAGTGTATATGCGGGGAGCTCTCTCACTCCTTCTCTATCACTTCCCTCCTCTGCCCCAGATTATAAACATTTTTCGACATGAAAAGTTTTCTGAATCTACAGTTGTAGTCATTGCTGAATTTTCTCTCACCCGGGTATCTGAAGTGCCTGCTAAAGAATGGCTGTGACATTGCACTTTGCTAAAGGTGCCCACCTCCCTTTAACATGGGCTTTTCCAGCATGATAATTCTTTAATGTTTCAGAGTTAAAGTGTAACTGAAACAAAGACTATCTGAAAAGTAATGTCATTCTAAGCATTTTCTACTTTCATCTGTTAAACTAAACATTGCTGTTGAAAAGAAAATGGATTATTATCCATAGATTATTATCTTGACCCTTAACTAAAATCATACAAGTTTCGAAAAACCCATGTGCCTGCAGTAGCAACCCTGGGCAAAGAGTCCCAAAGATTCCAATTATTCGCACATGCAATGTTTGATGCAAATGCTCGATGCCATGATGAATAAGGACAGAAGCACAAGATGTTACACGGTGCAGTCAGTTGAGGCAAAATGTTCACTTTCTGAAGTCTGAACATTTAGATACTCAAAACAAGAAGACTGAGAGAGCCTTTGCCATATACCTCCCAGTGCAGGATCTGCTAGGCAAGGTTCTCTTGGTTGCTGGTATGAGAAAGCCAATTCACTAAACTGAAACCAAACTGAAATTTACTGGCTCCAATAACCAAGGAAGGGCAGGGTGAAGTTCACCTCTGGGACAAGGGTACTCATTTCACTTCCTGAATCTGGTACTCCTTACACGGACAGCTGACAATGCCAGAAAGACAAAAGTCACCATGGAAGCTTTTCTAGCATTGACCACTGAAAGATTCTGTAGAAATCCATTAGCATCATATAAGCAGTGATACTGCATGACCCTAATTTTGAAGACAAATGAAAGGCTTTTGGAGGATACTCACACATTGCTGCCAGGAGAATACACTGGTCTAATCACTCAATAAAACTATTTGGCGATATTAACTAAAGCTAAATATACATGTACCCCAAGTGGAAACAACCCAGTTCTGTCAACAGTAGAATGGATAAATTGTGAGCTATCCAAACAATGGAATAAAAACAGTGTTGAAGTAGAAAAAGCTAGTGCTACACACAGCCATGAAGGACTCTTGTAGAAAGACACTGAGCAAAAAGAAGTCAGGTATAAAAATGTACATCTTTTATCATTCCATTTTAAAAAGAAAAATAAAAAACAGGCAAAAGTTAT
Organism: Scalopus aquaticus; assembly: GCA_004024925.1. Classification (NCBI taxonomy): domain Eukaryota; kingdom Metazoa; phylum Chordata; class Mammalia; order Eulipotyphla; family Talpidae; genus Scalopus; species Scalopus aquaticus. The sequence continues at coordinate 44,031 of PVIJ01006478.1, read as the reverse complement.
GCATAAATTAAGAGATGCCACAAGATTGGTAACCATTGGGGCTTATTAAATAATGGGGGTTTCGGGCCTTCCCCGTGGCGCAGCGGTTAAGCGCTGCGCTGTGGAGCTGTCGGCAGCGGTGACGCAAGTTCGACGCCCGGCCAGGGAGAATCCCACATGGCACAGTGGACCTCTCCTGCCTTGCCTGCTGCTCCCCTCAGCAGTGTATTTCTGATCTGCCTGTTTTGCTACCCGCTCTGTCTCTGGTGAACCCTCTCACCGCCCCATGGCTCTGGCCTGTACCCCAGCTTGTATGTATAAATAAAAAAATAAATCTTTAAGTGAAAAAAAATAATAATAATGGATGTTTCCGTGATCCATGGATGACTAGAAATGTTCAATACTTGAGGCAAATGATAGTTTTATAGACATACCCATATAGAAAACTTCATGAAGCTTTCGGTATGATACAGGTACTTTTTTGAATATCAAATATACCTCTATAACAAGTATTCAAAAGAAAAGAAGGTTCATGGAGCAATAAAAGAATACCTATACTTGCTATTAGAAACTTACCAATAAAAGTTGTCTTTTCTCAGTACAGACGGCATTCATCTTTTAAGAAGTTTCTGCCAATTCAATCATAAAAAAAAAATTCTTAAGAGCTTATGCTTATAAAAGATTTCACTTTATATGCCTAATAAGTGTTTGAAATTTCTTATATTTAATTTCTTATATTTAATTTCTTTACAACATATCTTAAAATTGTAGTTGAAATTCTAAGGAACTATTTTTCTACTGTTCTCATTTTTTTCTTATGTGTTATTTGCTTGTTTACTGTATGTAGATCATTATCCTGGAAAAAAATATTAGTGGAATCCTTTGAAGCTGCTATTTAATATGCCTTCCTCCAGAAAAAATTTGCTTTTGAATTTTCCAGGTACCCAAGCTCTATCGGTTCACTCTCAACCACCTCAAAACAAATTAAGAAGCATGGAGTGTCCTAGCCCACCCAGGTGATGAGAACCAAGACTCTACATCTGCACTAGAAAAGGTAATGGTCCCACCTTCCTAGGAAGTTTCTTTCGTCTGCCAGAACCCAAAGAATAGCAGCAGTAAGAGGCTGTGGAGTGGCCACAGGAACAGGAACTAGAGATCTTTAGACATTATCCCAGAGTGCACAGCACCCACTGTGTCCAAACAACCTAAACCATGACCCACAAAGCAATCAGCACCCAGATACCAGCCATATACCAGGATATCAGCTAAATAAAAAGACTTTTGGGCCTCCCTGGTGGCACAGTGGTTAAGTGCTGTGCTGTGGAGCTGTTGGCAGCAGTGACATGAGTTCGACGCTTGGCCATGGAGATTCCCACATGGCATGGCAGACCTCTCCTGCCTCACCCACTGCTCCCCTCAGCAGTGTATTTCCGTCAATCTGCCTGTTCTGCTCCCCGCTCTGTCTCTGGTGAATCTTCTCGCTGCCCCACGCCTCTGGCCTGTACCCCAGCTTGTATGCATAAATAAATAAATCTTTAAAAATAAATAAATAGATAGATAAATAAATAAATAAATAAAAAGACTTTTATCCCTTTCCTCTGCACTTCCCTTTTCCCAATCAGGGAGAAAAGAGAAAGGGTGCAATTGTGAAACCAGGGACCACATCCCCTACCACCAGCAAAGTCCCTGAGTTAGAAACCTCTGGTTAGGGCTTATATAGACATACACATACAGAAAACTTCATGAAGCTTTCCATAAGATGGAGGGGGAAAAGATTTAAACTGATTTTGGGATTAAAGTTTCAATCGAATCAGACTGACCTTTAAATACTTTAAAAAGTCTTAGGTGGTGGGCATTGTGGTAGGGTACCTCTGAAGAGGTGTGAATCTATAGCCAGACAACATATATAGCATTGTAAACCAATGTTATCCCAATAAACCAATGTTACTGCAATAAAAAAATATACAATTAAAAATAACACGATGATAGATACATGAATAGATGGATGGATGGAAATGGGTGGATGGATAGATGGATGGATGGATAGACAGATAAACAGACAGATGATCCTAATCAATGAAATGAAGTTTTCAAAAACTGAAAGCAACTAGTTTTCTTGGGTTTAGTGTCCAGGGTCCTGGATGGGAGAGTTGATCATCAGCACTGAAGAGTGGTGAGAGGAAAATTTAGGTCATTTCTTGTATTCTCAGGAGGTTCAGCCCATCCCATAAGTTAGTTATATTTCAATGGCTCAATTGATGCTGTTGAGTCATACGGCAGGGACTGCATGTTTTTCAAATACAATCATTAAATATCTCAAGAGGGAAACCCTTTTTCTAGATAATCCCATGTTTAAAAGAATCAACCCTTATTAAACCAATCAACATGACCCCACATTTTTAGTAAGGTGACAAGTTCTTTTTATGTTAATTTTTTTTATCTTGTATCAATTTACCTGTATATTTAAATCATGTAAAAACACGTAGTTCTTATCAGGTAGTCGGGAGTATCCACATGGTTTGGTGATTTATACCGGAAGGGAAATCAGGAGTTACTTTCTAGGGAGAAACCCCTAGAAATAGATCAAAAACAAAGAGATGTCCAGGATCGATCACAAATTAGGCCACAAAACAAACCTCAACAGATACACTAAGATCAAAGTCATACCAGCCTTCTTCTCCAATCATAAAGGAGTCAAACTGGAAATAAACCATGGAAAGAAAAAAAGAAACCCTCTTACCTCATGGAGACTGAAGTCCACATTACTGGAAGACCAATGGATCAATGAAGAGATCAAAGAAGAAATTAAAAAATATCTAGAACTGAATGACAACAAGGACACAACTTTCCAGAATGTCTGGGACACAGCAAAAGCAGCAATAAGAGGAAAATATATAGCATTACAAGCTCACATCAAGAAACAAGAAACAATTCAGAGAAACAATCTAATCTCAAAGAACTAGAAAATGAACAACAACAAAAAAACAAAAGCCAGTTTAAGAAAGGAAATAATAAAAAAAAAAAAAAAAAAAAAAAAAAAAAAAAAAAAAAAAAAAAAAAAAAAAAAAAAAAAAAAAAAAAAAAAAAAAGCAGAAATAAATGAAATGGAAAAAAAAATCCAGAAGATCAACGAAACCAAAAGCTGGTTCTTTGAAAAAATAAACAAAATAGACAAACCACTAGCCAGGTTTAAAAAGAAAAAAATGGGAGAAAACATAAATAAATAGGATCATAAATGAGAGGAGAAATCACAACGGACACAGCAAAAATAAAAAGAATAATCAGAGATTACTATGAACAGCTATATGGAAAAAAGTTCAACAACCTAGAGGAAATGGACAAATTCTTAGAACTATACAATCACCCAAAACTAGACAAAGAAGATATAGAACACCTAAACAGATCAATCACAAGCAGTGACATTGAAACAGTAATTAAAAACCTCCCCAAAAACAAAAGCCCAGACCCGATGGTTTCACAAACGAATTCTGCCAAACATTCAGAAATGAAATAGTCCCTATATTACACAAACTCTTTCAAAAAATCAAGAAAGAAGGAATACTACCAACACATTATATGAAGTAAACATTACTCTAATACCAAAACCAGACAAAGACAATACAAAAAAAGAAAGCTACAGACCAATCTCCCAAATGAACACTGATGCAAAAATATTTAACAAAATCTTGGCCAACAGGATCCAACAATGCATCCAAAAGATAATACACCACGATCAAGTGGGATTTATTCCAGGGACACAAGGATGGTTCACCATTCGAAAATCAATCAATGTAATCCACACATCAACAAAAAGAAAAATAAAAACCATATAAGCATATCAATAGATGCTGAGAAAGCATTTGACAAAGTGCAACACCCATTTATGATAAGAGCCCATGAAATCCCTGGGATAGAAAGAACATACCTCAACATAATAAAAGCCATATACGATAAACCCACAGCCAACATTATCCTCAATGGTGAGAATCTGAAAACCTTTCCACTAAGATCAGTAACAAGGCAAGGATGTCCACTCTCACCATTGATTTTCAATAAAATATTAGAAGTCCTCGCCAGAGCAATAAGAGAAAGACATTCAAGGAATCCAAACAGGAAAAGAAGAAATTAAACTGTCTCTATTGGCAGATGATATGATAATATATACACAAAATCCTAAAAAGTCCATCAAAAAACTACTCAACATTATAGACCAGTTCAGTAAAGTAGCAGGATACAAAATCAACACACAAAAATCAGTAGCCTTCCTATATGCAAACACCCATTCTGAAGAAGAAGAAATCAAGAGATCCATCCCCTTCAAAATCGAAACCAAGAAAATCAAATACCTGGGAATAAATCTAACAAAAGACATAAAGGACTTACACAAAGAAAACTATAAAACACTGTTGAAAGAAATAGAAGAAGACACAAGAAAATGGAAAGACATCCCTTGCTCATGGATTGGAAAGATTAATATTATCAAAATGGCAATCCTACCAAAAGCAATTTACAGATTCAACGCTATTCCAATAAAAATCTCAATGACATTCTTCAAAGAAATAGATCGAATAATGATGAAATTCATATGGAACCACAAAAAACCCCACATAGCTAAAGCCCTCCTAACTAAAAAGAAAGAAAATGGAGGAATATCACTCCCTAATTTCAAACTATACTACAAAGTCGTAATATTAAAACAGCATGGTACTGGAACAATGGAACCGAATAGAATACCCAGAATTAAAGCCACATATCTATGAACAACTAATCTTTGACAAAGGAGCAAAGAAAATGAAGTGGAACAAGGACAGTCTATTCAATAAATGGTGCTGGGAAAACTGGAAGCCACATGCAAAAAAAATGAAGCTATACTACTACGTCACACCCTGCACAAAAGTCAACTCAAAATGGATAAAAGACCTGGATGTAAGACCTGAAACCATAAAATTTATAGAAGAAAATATAGGCAAAACTCTACACGACATACATCTCAGCAAAATCTTGAAAGACACATCCCCCAAAGCGAAAGAAGTGAAGGACAAGATAAACAGATGGGATTACATCAAAATTAAAAGCTTCTGTACAGCAAAAGAGACATTAACCAAAACTAACAGATACCCTACCAACTGGGAAAAAATCTTCGCACACAATACAACCGATAAAGTACTGATAACAAAAATTTACAAGGAACTCACACAACTCAACAAAAACAAAACCAATAATCCAGTCAAAAAATGGGCAGAAGAGCTAAAATGTCACTTCTCCGAAGAAAAGCAAATGGCCAACAGGTACATGAAAAAAATGTTCAACATCACTTATAATCAAGTAGATGCAAATCAAAACCACAATGAAATACCACCTCACACCTGTGAGGATGGCACACATTAAAAATACAGGCAACAACAAATGCTAGCAAGGATGTAGAGAAAAAGGAACTCTTCTACATTGCTCGTGGGAATGCGAACAAGTCCAACCACTATGGAAAGCTGTATGGCGATGCCTCAAACTGCTAAACATGGAACTTCCATACCACCCAGCAATACCACTTTTGGGAATCTACCCAAAGGACACAAAACACTAATCCAAAAGGATACATGCACCCGTATGTTCATTGCAGCACTGTTCACATAGCAAAGGTATGGAAGCAACCCAGATGTCCAAAAATAGATGATTGGATCAAGAAGATGTGGTACAGATACACAATGGAATACTATTCAGCATTCGAAGAAGATAAACACATGCAATTTGCAGCGACATGGATGGAATTTGAGGGGATCATACTCAGCAAAATAAGCCAGAAAGAAAGAGAAAAATATCGAATGGTTTCACTTATAACAGGACTATAAGGAAACCAAATAGGAGAGAGACACTCAGTGGGTGTGGGAGGGGGGGTTATGGTGGGGAGGGGAGAGTAAAGACACAAAATGGAGTAGAAAAGGACACAAGGGACCACGGAGATGGATCACGGGTGAATTGGTGGTGGGTTACCCAAGGGGAATACAAAATATAAAAGATATAAATAACAATAAAAATATATATTTTTTTAAAAAAGAAAAAAAAAACAGATGAAGAATACTTTGTTAAAGGAAAATTTTTTGGCTAACTAATGGCTAGGATCAGAATAAGAAGCATAAAAGAACTTAAAGGTATTTCCCCCAAGCCCAAATAAACCACAAAAGTCAATGTGCTGTAAAAGATGGTTCTCTGCATTATAAATATGTACATTAATGACTAAAAAAAGGGGGAAAATATGAGCAAAAAATCTACAGAAGAGAAAATACAAGTGGATAACAACACATAAAAAGAAGTTCAGTCTCACTTGTAATCTGGGAAGTTCAAACTTAAAACCAAGTCTTAGCATTTTACACCCTTTAGATCGGGCAATTAATACTAAGTATCTAGAAAATATGAAAATAGTATCTCCCACACACTGCCTATGGGAGTATAAAATGGAGCAATCACTTAGAATTTGACAAAACCTGTCAATCTCCCACACCTTCCTGCATAACACTCCCACTTTGGACATCTTGGGGAGCTGCTGAAAATCTACAGGTTTTTTGCACATGAACTTTATAAAGTTATTTTGAAAAACCATGCAGTTACTTGCAAATTTTTAGGTAGAATGTAAATTTTGTAATCATAAATATAAAAAGTTGCAGATGATGTAATTTTGCAATAGTTATAAAAATAGACATTAAAAAATAAATCTATGATCATTCTTTTAAATCTATTCAAAAGAGGTATCATATATCCATTACCATTTAAAGTAAACAGCTCTTCTTTAACATTTGGAAATTTTGCCTCATTCCTTATTTTTTTTAACTTTTATTTCTAGTCTATTTTACATTTCTCTTAATATATTTTTAATCTTGAATGTCTTTGTTGATAATCCTATCATATTCATTGCTGATGTATACACAATAATAAATTACAAAAAAAATTTCTTGTGACATCAAGACATAAAACACAAACTTACTTCCAATACGTTTATTTTACTCAAAGTCATAATGTTTAGCTGGAGCAAATAAACATAGAAGTATTTATCTGCTCTCCTGTAAGTCATGCAAATAAAGCTGGTGAGCCCAGACCAATCCTTGGTGCAGAGATATAATCCCCAAACTTCCTCCTTTCTCAGAGTAAGACACGCAATCTGTGCGTCTCAGTCCGGTGCTTCCCAGCACACTGTTTACAACTCCTGAATACTCTTAAGTCTAACACAGATAGATAAAGACCTCAGAGTTGCCACATGTTCAGCATTCCAGTAAAATAAGGCACCAGTGCCTTTAACCTCTCTTACCTGTTTTATGCTCTTGAGACTTCCCCTGAGGTGTGAGGTATTCTTTGCTGAGCAGAAGGAATAGGAGAGGTTATTAAACAAGAAGTGCCTAGTTATCCTCCCTCCATTCCCCACTCCCCTGACCCCAGTATAGCTGACTCCTTCTCATCCCAGCAAGATCCACATACCATTTCTAGTTCCTCTAGGGCTGCCAAATTTAGTACTCACACACATGTGCATGCATGTACACAAGCACACAGGGTATGGTCAGTAAAATAAGAATTTCAATGAAAAAACAAATGTCACTAATATATGTGGGTTCCCATGTCACATATGGAGACACACTACCTCAGGAAATACATTCATTAAAATAATACAAAATTACTGGAGCTATTCATCTGAAGTTCAAATTTTACTGGACATTCTGCATTTTATCTGGGTTTTCAATTCTAACCAGTATTTTGTCTTTAAGAGAAAAAGGTGCAAGAAAAGCCACATAGCAATATATCAGCTAACCAAATACTATAGTGATTTAAGATGAACTTGGTATCTCAATAGAAAGGGATCTCAAAATCCAGCATTGAGAAAAAAAGCAGGATGGTACACACAAACATGCATAACATATAAAATTCACACAGTGAGGTAAACTGTTAAAAAAAAAACATAAGTATCATGCATTAAAAGCATACAAGCATTGATCAAAAAAGTGGCTAATAACACCAGAGAAGTGTCTGCACCTGGGGGAAGGATGGGGCTGAGGGGTGGGGTTAGGGCAATAATATTCACTGGGGTCAGTGATCAGCTCTGTCTGCGGTGCCCTATATTGTTATTCATTTAATCTTCTCAACACTCCACGAGTCATTAGATTGTATGCTTTCCAATTTATAGATGAAGTAATTGAGACAAAGGAACGCAGAGATCAGGGAACTTGCCCAATTTACACAATTCTAACAAAGGGCAAAAAGGCAGTTTTTATATTTTTAAACTTTTCCTTTATCAAAATGACAAAGTAAATGTGGCAAAATGACAACATCAGAGTTGAATGGGTGTGTATTACTTTTCATTCTTTTCCACTTTTTGTAAATATCAAATGTAAAATCTTTGTTTTATTCTTCCAAATGCTTGAACTTGTCTAACAGCAATCTAAAGCACTAGTTATGGTTTCTTTGAAAGGAAACATGTTTTTTCCACATGTGTCCTCATCAATAGTAGATAGTGTCTCCTTTTTTTATATTTGCAGTGGTGAAATGGAAGTGAGAACATGGTACCTCAGTCTACAATGGTATCACCACGAAATTCTTGCCCCACTGAAACTCATGCTGAAATATTTAAGGGATAATTTTCATCCAAAAACTGAGTGCTTTCAATGATCCAGAAGGATGAATGGGAATTAGGCCAAATTTCCCCTTAATTGATTTAATTAACTAAGTCTTTTGATTTTTACAAATAAGTGAAAATCATTATTTAAAAGCTGCTCCTGCACTGATATTTCTAAGAGCCCAGAGAATAAGCAGCACAGTGACCTTTGATGCAGGCACCCAGAAACAGTTTCCGTATTAATTTTATCTCCACTTCCAAAATGTATTCTAACACTTCATATGCAAAGCCACTGATGAGGACGTTGATGGAACAGGGGGATGTTGATGGAACAGCATTCTTCATTGGAATTGGTCTCTCAGCTGGGAGAGCAGCCGAAGCACCTCTCCACAAAGACCAGGATAGGCAACTGCCAAATCTCTCAGACAAATTTCAGCTGACACCTAATTATCCTCATTCCTGTTTGCTTTAGAAAGCTAGGGAATTCCTTCAGTTCTCAGCTCCAACATTGGCAGGAGAGCAGCCTGGCAAAAGTGACGTAGACTCCTTTGGTAACAGCTCGCTTTCTGCCGCAGGGCTCCTAGGGGTCTGTGAGTGAGTAGACAGCTGTAGGGTTCACGGAATCCTAATCAGCGCAGGAAGAACAGGAGGTATGATTTGAGGAGCCAGCATTACCAACTTGTCACACAGTCTGAAATCTCTATCAGCAATCTCTCGGGTTCAAACATTGATCCAGGGAATTACTTGTCTCAATAAAACGAAGTACCTTATAAGAAGAGACACTGCCCTGAAAAAAAGGACTAGCATGTATGATTAATTGACTGACAGTTAAGACACAGCAGAAGATAAGCAAACAGGATACAGAACAGCTAAGCTTTAATGAGAATACAGAAAGGTATAAATTATAGAGCAATAGCAGGGCAGTGTATATTACTATATACACATAAATATATATACTCTCATGTATCATATAATCATATTTATATACAAGTACTTATATACGTATATTATATCATATATAAGTGCATAAGTATATGCATTATATAACTATGATCAAATAATCAGACTTGTAATTTATATATACATGTACATACATGTACATCTACATATATATTACATATATATATTTGTATGTATCCAAATCTCCTGTTGGGATTGATGGATAGTTTTGTTGCTCACAAGACGGAGGCTGAAAAGTCCCATCATTTGCCACCTGCAAGTGGGAAAGCCAGAGAAGACAGCAGTGCTGTTCAGTATGAGTCCAAAGGCCTGGGAAAGAGGGGCCTTTGGGTCCCAATTAAAGGGCAGGAGAAATGGATGTCCCAGCTCAAACAGTAAGGCAGAGAGAGAATTCTCCAGTTCTCTGCCTTCCATGGATGAAGCCCACCCACACCGAGGAAGGGAGTCTGCCCATAGATTCCCTTGCTCTGTCCATAGATTCAAGCGCTAATCTCATCTGGTCATAGTCTCACAGATACTCTCACACCCTAAAATAACATTTAGTCAGTTATCTGAATACCCTGGGGTCCAGTTAAACTGAGACGGAAAATTAAGCATTATAGTCAGGCATAACCAAGAGAAAGCATTCAGAGAGGGGATACCTGGGCATGAAGGGATCCAAGAACAAAACTGAGAGAGAGAGTAATCTGGAATTTAACCATACCTGTTACAGATACCTGGAATTCAACCATAAACAGTGTAAAAAGAGTTATTGGGAGACCTAAGAGTAAGTAACCAGTGAGATGCATTTCTGGGCCTTGGCCAAAGCGAACATCCCATTCTCAATGGCAAATAAGCAACATGTATCTTACAAAGATCTAATCTCTGTTTTGTTGACAAGCTCCTTGGCCACGGGGACAGAAATGTGATGAACCAATTCTCAGCTGACCCTCTGCGGGTGCCAACAGTGGTTAATGCCAGGAGTTACTCAATAATGCTGGAATTAGCCAACTCTGAGCTTAAGCATTCATATGTCTTTAAAATACATTTGAAAACCATCTAAAGTGAATTGTGGATTATTTACTTCTCCCAGAAGCTTACAGAAGTGTTAGTACCAATAGTAAGCAGTCAGTATTAAAGGGAATGTAAGAAAGAATTTTTTAAAATGTTGTATGTGTGTATATATATATATATATATATAGACAGGATTCTAGAACATACACAAACGATTTAGATCTAAGTTCATATTAATCAAGCTTTTTCACCATAATAGCTGACAAAATCAGCTCGATGGCTCAGTTTGTCAGCATGTTGGGAAATGGATTCTCAACATTTGGAATCCAGATAGGCTGGACCAGAATCCCAGGTAGGCTGATAAAAGCCCCTACACACTGTACCCCAGGACATTCTGAATCAATCTCTGCAAATGGGACCAAGGAGTCTTCACCTTTAACAAGCTGCCTAGGTAGACTGTACTCAGAGAGAACATAGAAAACACTGGGTTAAAGATATAGAGTTATGGGGTTAACTGATATTAAACTTTCTAATATGACACCTTCCGCTTTCAAGTAAGGCTGTGGATACTTTGTCGAAATCCAGTCTCTTTCTTTGCCGTAAGAACAGTTGAGTTCCTTTATTCATTTTAAAAGTCAAATGCCTTTCAGTGCCCTCAGATCGGCCATCTGGATTCAATTTCATTGTACATAATTAAAGAGCAGAAACTCAGAGGCAAAGTTCAGGTGTGTACAGGCTGATTCGGGACTGCAGGGAGCTCCAGGTGCTCTCAGGGGCGAGCAGTCCCCACATTCCTCCCCCCCCCCACTCTCATTACAGCCTCCCTTTCCACACTCATCACAGCAGGCTTTCACCGAGCCTTGAATGTTGTGTCCTGCACAAGAAGTGACTAAGCTACAGTTATTTCTCAGGTTAATTGCTAGGTTGTCCCTATTGCATAATCACACAGTAGAAATGTTCAGTGGAAAATAGTGGGTTCTGTGGTTTTTTCTACATATAATCTTTGTTATGACCACCGTTATTGAAATGTATTCAATATCAATTGATAATAAGGAAAAAAATTGTACTTATTTTTTTTCCACTTCACTCTTCTTCGAATTCATTTTCAAATGCACAGCTCTGTGAAAGAGTCCAAAATCTTCACCGAAGATAATTTGCAGTGCGCTGCTCTATACCACATTCCTTTAAACAAATTCAAACAAAACATGGCTCCAGTTGTTCTCACCTGCTAATCAGTAAACTTCTTTCCTTACAAGACTTTTCACTAGTGAGTTATCCATAACATACTTTTATATTTACAGCTAACTCTCCGCTGCCTCCCATCATAGCTCTGATCCATCACTCCCACTGTGAGGCTGTGTGGGCTGGCAGGATAAAGAGCATTTTAATAATAGCCCAATAAAAATGTAATTAAGAAAGGTAATTTGTCACCAAAAATATTATATAATACACATCAAAGATAAATTCTAGATACTTCTTACCACCTGCTTCTGTGGATTACCACTTCTCCCCTCCACTAAGATTTAATATTTACATCAGTATATTGAAGCATGCATGTCTTTCTGAAACTTCTTGTTTTATAATCTTTTGTTTCCTTTCCTTGCTAGATTCTGAACTTCACAAAAATGGAGGTCATTTCTGTCTTACTCGCTCTGGGTTCCAGTATTCAGACAGCCTCTGACATACTAAAAAATATTTGTCTGCATGAATGAATGAGTGAATGAATTTCTTCAAGGAAGCATCGTGGTCTTCATTTATTTACAGTTTCTTAAATATTTCTTGTCCATTACCTTGCTCTTGTTCCACAATCTCTGGGCATAAATTTTATAATTTGAATAGAATCAAAGGTCTCCTGTGCTTCCCTTCAGGGAGCCAGTTACAAGATGTTTTCATTCCTCCAACTCAGTTGTTTTTAAATGCCAAAGCTCAACAGAACTGTTATCAGCAAGTCTTCATCTGATAGTGATCAAACCTCTTTCTGCTTCAGATTAGCGGCAGCAAATTTTGTTTTTTCCTTTTTATTGATGATCATATCACCTCTTGTTGACTGCAGAGTACAAGCAGGTTTGTTTTGTTTTGGTTTGTTTTTTATTTTTATTTAGCCAGCAAGAATTTAAAAAGGAAAGTGTTTTAAAAGAAATTACTTTCCTTCTCCAGAGAAGTGGAGACAGAGCAAGTATAAAGAAAGATCTAATTGAATAAAATTCTGTCTCTAAGACCTCAATCCCCAGGTTGGTTCTCCAGGTGTGTGTTTCACACATAATATCTAACAAGATCTTCCTTTTGATACACCCTGTCTAGAGCAAGGGAGGAAAGACATTAGAATATGCATTTCTGCCAGAGCTTTCACAACGCTGACCCTCTGAAAGTTCCCGAATGGCTTCTTCGTGTTTTGTTAGGAGCCATCTGGCTAGCTGTAGATAAACAAGTTTCAACATATGGGCCATAACACATACACGGTTCTGCTCCACTAGTGCAGAAAATTAAGAAAAGGTCGCTCTCTTGCCATGAGAAACTCATGCAAAAGCGGCAGGACCCGTCATGGAAGGCCTGCCCGGGGATGCACATGGGACGCTCAATTGCAGCTTCTTGGCTTCTTTCTCCCAGACTCACTGCACGAGCCCTGTGACCACACCACGTCCTCAATTCCTCATCTGCAAATGTAAAAGGGCACGTCAGCTCTAACTTGCTTCCTTCCCTTCCCCTCTTTCCTTGCCTCCCTCCTCTCTCTATTAAGAAATATTTAGTATACTATATATGTCCCCAGCCTGAGGATATTGTTCCCCTTCTTTGAAGAATTACCAAATGATGATGAAAACATACATTAAAAAAATAATCGTTAACAGAAAGAATATTCCAGATAAAAGGAAAACCTGTGATGTCCTGACATGAGAAGGAACATGGGCTGTTTTTGAAATGTAGGACTTATAAACATTTCTGTCTACTAAACTGGGGACTCAGTTGACAATCAAAATGCTAAAAGAAAAAGTCCCACCATCTGTGGATAGAAATACAATTATTAGCGAAACCTATTTGAAAAATTGCCTGATCTGTCTACTCGTATCCTTGATCTCATGCCCGCTGTAAATCTAATAAAATTGCATGACAATATGATTATCAAAAAACAGATACAAGTATTTCAAGCATCTGACACCATGGTAAATGCTTTAAGAATTATAAACAGCTTCCAGAAAACCTAGAAACCCTGTGGATGCCTCTTGTTGATATTTCTAAAACAAAACTAAACCTTAAGGTGACAATTATTAAGTTATCTCTCACAAGTACTTTACTTCCCAATCATCATTTCCCAACTTCAGCCTTGCCAAAAGATGATAGCCCTAGAGTGAATGCAGAGACTAGTCATAATAATCATTCTGGCTGAACATACCTAAAACATAGGTGAAATGCTTATTTCAATACTCTGAATTCTCCAATTCAGAGTTAAAGCAGAAGCTATAACATCAACACAAATTATATCATATGTGAAATAATATAAATTAGTATTTTTCTCATTCTCATTTTCTATCCCTTCCTTCCTTTTGGCTGCATGTAAAACTTACATGTACTGAAGAGGTAAGAACCTATCTCTCTAATCATGCCCAATGGAGGAAACTAATGTTACTTCAATTTTTTAAAAAATTATAAAGAAAAAGAAAAAAGAAAAAACTGATTTGTAACCAAAAAATCACATACATGTAAAGCAGACTAGCCAGATAGAGGCAGAATTCAATAAGTCTGGGATTCAAGTCAGGAAGAATAAAGAGGCAATTGGAACAACTAAGGTCCTGATAAAATCATTAAACAAATATATTTGAAAACCTGAATCAATCCAATTAACCAAAAATGCCTTGTTTTATACTAACAGGAAAGAAACACAGCACTCACGGCACTTAGTATATTGTAACCATCTGAGAAACGTGTCTTCTAGCTGATGACAATGTCCTTAAAAGCACTGTGCTGCACGATCTGTTGCTCCGATGCCCACAGTGCTGAGCATATGCAGAGTCCAGTACACAATCATTCATCAAATCAAGAAATGAAAGGTCTTTAAAAAAAAAAAGTTACAAAAGGGATGAATGCTCACCATGAAACGCAATGAATTGCAGAACTGTCTTAATTAGCTCTTAGGACTTTAGCAAATATATAAAGCTGTTCTTCTGCCATTCTACAGAGAGCAACATTTATGACATCAGACCTTCAATTAAAAATCATTGCTTAATTTGCTTTATTACAGCTACAAATAAACTTTATTTGATGTAATGTAATAAAACATTTTCAAATTTAACAACATTTATCTGACAATAATTAATCATTTAAATTATTACTATAAGTATATACAGTCACGTTAGCAAATCTGCGGCTCAGGAATTTGTACACACTTTGTCTGATAGAACAGCGCCCGCCTCCCCTTTCAGGAAAGCTGACCCTTCCCTGTGTCTGGTGAGAAGCAATGTCAGTGAAAGTCGGAAGAAATCCATAATCCATGTTGAAATTCCACACTATCCTGTGAAAGAACAGTCACATTCATTGTAGGAAAATAATATTCTCTTTCGGTTCTCTTATATCAAATGAAGCTTTGCATTCATTTTTCCACTTAAAGGTACTCTTCTGATCTGTCTCCCTAGCTCAATCATAGTATATGGTACCATTTTTTAAAAAATACTTTTCATTACAGGGACGTTTTCTGTCTCCTAACCTGCCTTTAAACTACCACTTTGGAGAGAGAGAGAGAGAGGGGAGAAGAACCAAATTTATCAGGCACATATTTGATTTAAAATACAGAGAACACAAAAGTAAATCTTCCAGACAGAACAGAATGCTATTCTGGACCATTTCCCAATAGTGGCGCAGGAGACCTCCGATTCAAATGATTCCACTTAATACAGTGCTGCTCAGTGAGGAATAATGTGTTGATGTTCCCTCTCCGGAAGCACCACAGCTTTCACGGAAATCCCATTACCCCCATACTTCCTCCCAAAAAAACAGCTATGAAAAAGCCTGTGGGCCACTGGCCTGTGTGTGAAATAATGGTCAAGACTCTGTGCCAATAGCCATGTTAATATACAGTGTGGTGAGGCATCACTCCCTCCTCATCCAGGTAATGATCCTTATAGAAAGAATCCCCCTCGCCTCTCAGGACCCCTCAAAAGAAATGTGAGCACAAGAAAAAGCTTTATTCAGGTTTTGTCATTCTCCCCATCCTGAGATCTGTTCCTGAGTTAGACCGTGATGATAAGTGAGTGAACAAAGAAAGTACAGGGGCGGGGTGTCACATGGACCCTGTGGACAGCCACACTATTAGACAGAAGCTTCACACGGACAGACGCTGTTCTGGGGAATCTTTATATTAGCTGACGACGGGACTCTGTTTTCTAACGTGGACATGCAACATATTCAACACTATGCTTACCGCAGTTTGCTTAGAAAAACACCCTTCTGTCCTACAACAAAATACATTCTGTCTCATGAATGATTCCTGAATATTCACCACAATGCCTAGACTTGGAAGCATGGGAAGTGTGCACTGGAACTTTCTTCCACTTGCATGGACTTGGAAACACTCAAAGCACCAGAAACTGTTCCCTTTCTGGAACTCGGTCCTATCCGTGCGCCTGCTGTTGAGCTGATCTGGCTGTCTCAAACTAAGGACTACTTTCTTTCGTACACAAATGCCCTGATCCACAGAGCAAAGGCGAGGGCAGCACCGCCCTCATCAAGGACTGTGCACAAGAGACCGCCCTGCTTGTCACGTTTGGGCCATCCCAAGAAAGGGCAGAAGCCGCGTTGCACTCTGCAGTCTCAGCAAATGATTTCCTTCTGTTTCCACCTCTGTCTTGCCTTGCTTATTTCGTCTCCATTATTCCGCTTTTGATCATGAATCATGACTTTTTTTTCTACAGTAGTCAGAGTTTTGTCTATAAAAAGAGAGAGAGGGGGGAGACAAGAAAATGATTTAGCAGAACCATAAATGTGAGTTTTCATTTTGTGGTGGGTGGATTTAATTTTTGCAGCATTCAGTAATTTGAATATTTTGTGGCTTCTCAGGGGTTATGAGCATCTCTAGGAGGAAAGAAAAAGTGCTGGGGCTCTTTTCATAAATTTCATAACTTCCACACATCGCCAGGGCCTTAATATATTTGCAAATCAGCCCCAGACAACCCATTTAGAAAATCACTTTTATATAAATTCACAGCAATAGCCCAAAATGACTATACTCTCAATAATCCTTGCAAAATACTACTCTGCTTATCCCACTTGAAAAAAATAATGATGACTACTAATGAGAAGAATTCACCCCTCCCAATCTAAGAGGGTGAATTACAGTAAGCCATGTGTGCAGAGACCCAAGAACCCCACCTCCTTCTCTTCCTTCCCCCCAGATTCATGGGAATGGCGTGAGTCATAGAGAAATCTTGCCCACTGACTGAGGGAAAGTCTCTTTCTCCGTGGTATAGAGCCACCTTCCCTCTCAATGCAATTCCTCTAACTCTGGACCTTCACAGGACTTACCAAAGCCCATCTGGTGCATAAGAGCTAGGTTCAGTGGTTCCAGAGCCTGGTATTGCTCCCCCGCCTCTTCCTCCCCATCCCACTGAAAGCACCCCTCTCACTTGGCTATCAAGGTCTGACAGATGGGTTTTCCTGGTGGCAGGATCAGTTTCTCCATAAGACACCATCTCTTGCTTTGTCCCTCAGCTCACATGATGAAGACAAGTGCATGCTGCTCTCAAGCCCACAGCTCCAACCAAGCTCCTGGGTACATGGGAGAGGAGCCAGGCCATGCCCCCGCTGGTGCTCCATACCTGCCCGAGGCCAGGGCCCCTGGCTCTCCTCAGCACAGAGGGGGACTGCACTTCCCGCGCAGCCCTGCCCTGCTGTGTCTGCTCCCGAACTGCACCGAATGGCCTCCAGCCACAGCACCATCCTCACCACCTACCTCTGGCAGCTTCCAAACACCCAGACACCCTTGGCCTCCCTTCTAGCCAATGCCACCCTTCCCCGACATAGGCTCTCTTAACATGGAGCTCACTTTCACACTGGCCACCTAACCCATCTCCCTTGCCCCTTTGTGACCCCTACTTGTACTGCAGTCCAGGCCTCACTCCTGCTCCAAAGCCTTCACCTCCACCACCCGCCACACTGCCCCCTGCTGACCCCATTCTCCCCGGCCTCCAGGTACTGCTGAATACAAGCCCAGGTCCCTTATCTCCCCCACCATATCTGTGCCCCTCTTCCGCAGTGTCCCCTCTGCCTTGAGCTTCTCTCACCCCATCTCCAACCCTGCCACTTTCTGTTAAATTTCTACTCATCCCTCAAGACCCACACAAAATATCGCCTATTTCATGATTTCCACCATGCCCAATTTCTTCCTAAGACATTCACTAAGGCTTATTTTTCTTATATACCTACTTGCACTGCTTGGTTTTATTACGTGTTATGTGTTATTCCTTATCTGCTAAGAAAACAGAAAGAAATTCTAGAAAAAGAGAGAAAGGGCAATTATCTGGCTTTCCTACTTTAAAGAGACATTGCAATGTTAAAATGTAGGCAATTGCAAAGTGACTATAATAGTTGATGATTTAATAAAAATTAAGTGCTGAATTCCAGCTAGTTAATGATGAAGAAAAAAACTATTGTGGGGAAAAAAATTCAGAAATAGTGAATTTTTGGTTTGTTTTTCTGTCTTTATGGCAACATCCCTTCACAGATATCCAGGACTTCAGGGGTTTTGATGCTTCATCCTAGTTTCCACTGAGATTCATTTCATTATTTTTTTTAATCACTGGTTTCCATAAAGAAAATGTTGGGCCTGCCTGATGGCGCAGTGGTTGAGCGCTGTGCTGTGGAGCTGCTGGCAGGGCGCGATGAGGGTTCGACGCCCAGCCGGGGAGAATCCCACATGGCACGGCAGACCTCTCCTGCCTCGTCCGCTGCTCCCCTCAGCATTGTATTTCTGATCTGCCTGTTCTGCTCTCCACTCTGTCTCTAATGAACCCTCTCGCTGCCCCACGCCTCTGGCCTGTACCCCAGCTTGTATGTATAAATAAATAAATCTTAAAAAAATATATTGAACTACCCTGAGCCCCAAAGCTTTAGCACAAACTGAAGCATCATATTGATAGACTCATAGAAGAAATCAGGGTTACACCATCAAGACTTATCACTGCAACCATCAAGGATTTAAAAACTCTTTGAAGAGAAGGAAAATGTGATCACCAAGGAGAAAAAGAGAGGGGTAAAGGAAATGCTTCTTCAAAAGATTTTGTGAAGTTCTTCTATATGGAAGCATTTTAGAAACTACTTTCAATATTGTTGACAGTAATGCTATCAAAGAACAGATGACATCAAAATGTGACACTTACAAGCAACTTATGGCAATTTAAAACAAATCCATAAATAAAGTAGTCACTAAAGAAAAAACGAAGAATGCCTGCTTATATCTCATTATCACATTTGGTTTTATATTACCAGAATTTGAACACTTGGGAAAAGAAAACAAAGATTCTAATTTTGAGTAGTGAATTAAATTTACCAGTGTAGCAGTGTTTACTAACTTTTCTCCCTGTCATTCCCCAACCCCACGGAAGATTCCCTCGTGACTGCAGGACTCCTTAGTCTCTTCTATTGATCAAGAAAATGGGAAGAAACAGGAAAATATGTGGAAGTACAATATGCTGTCTAGCAGATTGTTTACACAGGAAAGGAAGAAAATAATGATATAGGATTTAAAAAAAAAAAAGAACCAAGAATGCAGAAATGGGGCAAAGACGAGACACTCAAGCAGCTAAAGGGGGAGAGAAGCAGTAGAGACAGAAGGGGGAGGGGCCTGAGTCTCTGGGTGGCCCAAGAAGTCAGAGAGCTAGAAATGTATGTAAGAGAACAAAGTTCTGAGAAGGCTTGTTGTGAGCTATGGATTGGACACCATTTCATTACTCCAGAGACTCCAACAGTTATAAGTTATTGGGGGATTATTCAACCAGTGTTTATTTGGATGCAAGTGTGCAGAGGGTGGACTGTGCAGGGTATTGCTAGTCTCATACTGTGATCACCACATGAATTGCCATCCCTGTCTAGTGGACTGTGAACTTCCAGAGGCAATTACTGTCATTTATTCATCTTTAGAATCACCTGCCATGTCTGGTACCATGCTTTGTACATAGTAGGTACCCAAATGTTTCAAGAGAAAACAAGCCAGTGAAGACTCTTTACTTCTAGTCTCTACCTTCTAATTCATCCCACACCGCACTATTGAATTAGTCTTTACTGTTTGTGCTTTGATTATTCCATTCTCCTCTTTGCAAATATTTAGTCAATGGCTTACTATAGCTACCCTAGGATAGGGCCTCCTCTCCCCCAATCAAAATGATCTCCAGACATTGTCAAATGTACTCTGGTGGCAAAATCACCCCTGGTTGAGAAACAGTTCTCTACACTGAAATCCTAAATTCCTGGGGCTAGAATGGAAGACCCTTCATAATTTGATCTCATTCTACCTTTCCATTCTGACCTCACAACCTCCCCTCACACCAATGCATAGGTTTAGTCAGACTCTCCACTGCATAAGATCCCATCCTGGTGCCTCTACAGAAAATGTCCTGTGCACCTGGAATGTCATTCCTGCTCTCCTTTAGTTATAAATGCTTTACCCACCTTCACAGACATACCCCAACCCATATCCTTCAGGAAGTCTTTTGTCTCCAAGGTTAAATGGTCATTAAGTGCAGATTATTATTATTATTTTAAACTGGAAAATCTACTGTGACATTTGAAAAATTAACATTTTGTGGACCATCTGAATTATGTGTGAATTATTAGAGAAAATAATCAAAATTACCCTCAAGTTCTTTGACCATGTAGGAAGTATACACCGGTAACTGGTACCTTCTAGTTCAGGGTCTCTTTTGTTGTCTCCCCATTTCTACAATGGCTGCTTAATTGGGCCTCCTGCCACCAGTCTTTCTATTTTATCTGCCCTTCTTACTGCTGCCAGAGAGACTTCCTCCAACACCTCTCAGCATGTTACCCTGAGAACTCAAACCTACATGCTTTCTTGTTCCTGTACTAACAATTCTGAGAGTAAGAAAAAAAAAACAGTTACTTGATCCAGGAAATAGTTGCTTCCAAGAGATAAGGCCACAAGCATACCAACTAAAATAGCTTACTTATCAAGACTAATAGTTTGCTCATTACTTGCTTCAAAACCCTCACTTTGCTGTACCCCCATCCAAAACTTATATGTCACAAACTGTCCAGTCCTCACCAGTTCCCTACCTTAAAATCACCCAACTCAAATCCTGCAACTATCAAATACTGTTTCCTTATTTCTTCTATCTGAGAAATTACCAAGATGCTGTCAAGGAAGCGTCCTCCCAAACTACAATAAATCCAATAAACTTAACTTACTTATATGAACAGAGATGTCTAATGGTCTCCTTAGAGAGTCAATGGCTTAATTCCCAGTGTAAAACATTCTTCACTGCCTACAGACTAAAATCACTTGACAAGCAGTGTTGCCAAATGGTTGAGAATATGCATTGGTCTGACTGATTCCATATCCACACTTAGGAGCTATGGGATATTAAATGACTTACTTTATGTCCCCGAGTCTCAGTCATGCTTCTGAAAATTGGAGAAGCTAGAAGCACTCATGGTACTCACGGAGAGAATGAGGTATAGCATGTAGTAGGTATTCACCAACTACTAGCAATTATCACTTATATTTACCATCTATTATGTCAGGCCCTGTACAGGAGTCTACAAAGAGAAATCTGACTAAGACATAGCTACTTCACTGAATTTAGGAATTTAGACTCTGGTGGGCAAACACTAACAGTCAACTCAATAAGCATCATGTAAGCTCGAAAAGATCCCCGCAGATACAGGTTGCTCACAGTGTATTCTAGAACCTACGATTATTTTATATTCACTTAAAATTCTTTTAAACTTTTTATTATAAACAAGTTCTTATGTACAAAAAATATCTGTAAGAGAAGTTAAAATAATACCGGTGAAGTTACATGGTGGTCAAGATTTATCCTATCTGTCACCTTATACCTTTGAGTTCCTAGGACAAGAAATAAAGATCTTTGTTTTATCTCATCCCTTCCAGGGCATGTTTCTGCCTGCTCTGTTCTAATGACAAGTTAGAGAACAGGTTGAGTTCCTAGAGATATCCAGGTTCATTTGGGGAATATTCTAGCTTTGGGGCCTCTTGGGTCTGCTGTAACCCATGAGGGAACTTTGGGATCCAGCTGATGACACCCCATGACTCCCTCATACCTTCAAAACTCTCCAGAGTTGTTTTCCAAGCTAGCTGGTAGCACAGAAGTCTCCTTAGCTGCCTATATCACATTAAAAGTAATCTAGTATATGAAATTACACAGAAGTAAGATTCAGTGATCTGAGATCTAGATCGAGTAGTGCTACTAGCTGACTGTGGGGCCTCTCCCTTTCCAGGTCTCTATGACTTGACCAGCTGATGACGCTATATATTTCTTCACAAAGCCAAATTCATCACTGTGTGGGTTATATGTGAAACTCAGCTTCCTTATCACCACTGGCCCTTTGCAATACTTTTCAGATCCCAACACCTACTATAATTGCTTCCTGAGAAGTCACTAGACAAATAGCAAAAAACTCAGATTAACTATCAGTTCTCAACTCCCAAGAAAGCAGGCAAACACTTCCTGAAATGTCTGTAGTTTTCAAGGCTTTGCCCAATCTGGGGGTATCCCCATGCTAATCATTCTCCTTCGTCCCAGGCTGCTTCCTTTTAGCTATGTGGGTGTTAACTGCATACCGGAAAGATACTGGATTTTTGCTCCCTTCCTAAAAAGAAGAATTTATCAGTGAAGGATGAGGTCATCTAAAAAAATCTGAGAAGATGTAAGAGTAATAGTAATTACAATGATGATGTTACAAGAACTGGGGATGTAAAGACATAATTTTGAAGCTTTCTAGAGAAAGAATGGGTTACACTGCCTTCCTTGACATCAATCACATCAATTGCATTTCATCAGCAAATCAATCCCCTCTTTCAAACTTAAAATACTATTGAGTGGAGGCCAGAAATCTATAGTATTCAGAGTGCAAACCCAGGCACATAGAGCTTCAGCTCGCTACGGATTCAGGAAGCTTTCTGTAACACCTCAAGCTTTCCATCAGGGCTGGGGGGCAAAAGGAAAATAGTGATTGATAAATGACCTTACAGCACAAACTCGGGTCTCTCTGGCCTCTCTGCAAGCTTCAGGGCCTCGTGCATGCCCGCGGCGGAGAGCTTCCGATTGATGTTCCGGTACTGACACTGGAGCAGGCTACGATAGGTGGTCCGCAGGTCCCGGTTGAAGAAGGCATATATAAAAGGGTTAATGAGAGAGTTTGCATAGCCCAGCCACAGAAATGTCCTCTCCACCCACAGCGGGATGCAGCTGCAGGAGGTGCCGCAGATGAAGGGTCTGGCTGTGGAGAGGAGGAAGAACGGCAGCCAGCACACGGTGAAGGCCCCGACAATGATCCCCAAGGTGGTGGCTGCTTTCTGCTCCCTCTTAAAGATGGAGATGTTTTTCCTTTCGTGTTTGAGGAGTCTCGAGAGGTTGGCACACTCCTCCACCTCCTTCTGGAGCTTCACCATGCCGTTCAGGGAGATGACGCTGTCGGGCTCCGGCACGCGGGGGAAGCCGGGGAACTTGTGCTTGGCCGCGCTCTTCCTCGCGGCCTTGTAAATCTGGTAGTACATGAAAAGCATGACGGACATGGGGATATAAAATGCCACGGCGGTGGAGTAAATCGTGTAGCCAAAATCCTGGCTGATCAGGCACACCTTGTCATCATTTACATTCTGCGCCCACCCGAAGAGCGGGGGTAGAGTGATGGAGGCAGAAAGAAGCCAGACGGAGAGGATCATCTTCGCCATGCATTTCCCATTCTGCCTCACCGGGTATGTCAGCGGCCTTGTAATCCCCAAGTACCTGGGGGAGAGACAGAAAGAAGGTGTGAATGCTGCGATCACCACTGACGAGCTCGGAAGTCCCATCAGGAGGCGCCAGGCTTCAGACTCAGGAGCTCCATTCTCAAAACTGCTCTTCTATGTAGCCTTTGTTATTCCCACTATGCAGAAAGGTAAACTGAGGCTCTGAGATAGTACCTGTTTATCCCATGTCACATAGTCAGCCGGCGGCACAGCCTAAGAGCCCTGTGCCTATAATGCCAGTTCATGCTCTGTTCATAACTTAAAGCTTCTTACATTCCATGTAGTCAATGAGCTGAAGATTAAACACCTGCCCCTCCCACGCCCACCTCCACCTCCACACTGCCACAGAAATCAGCCAGGAATGTTGTGACATCTCACAAATTAACTGAGTCTACCACACTTTGATATTATACACCCACTGCTCTCCCCAGTTGTCTTAATCCAGACCAGCTTTTAATTCACTTTAACTTCCCCTTTGAACTGCAGCAAAAGCACTTCTTTAAGATCACAGAGATTTGTGAGATATTTAGGAAATCCTGGGGCTCTGGAATGAAACATAGCGAAGGATCATTTTTCTACCCCTAGAAAATTATCATACAAGAGTAATGTCAGAGGAACAGTCTATAAAATAAAAAGTGCCTGCCTAGTCTCTCTCTCAAGAAGGGGTCCAAGAAAGGGCATAATTCTGAAAAATTATTAGGCAAACCCAGCATTTTCTGGTTTTAGTTCTAAAAAGAGAATAAATCTTTCTCTATCTCTATTATCAAGGATTTATAATGCAAAAGACACTTAGCAGAGAAAACATATACAATAAGACATCTTACCAAATGCTTAATAGTTTTCAGCTTTCTAAATTTGTTTTCTCCTCTATATTTACTCTGTATTTAATGACCTTGGTTTCTATTTGAGGGAGGATACAAAGGGCAATTAAATAGACAAAAGAGATAAAAGCTGGTCATCTATTTTACTTCATTTATATATATAAGAGTGGAGAATTACAAAAAGACCCTAGTGTACTGACAAATTATTTTCTGAAAGTCTGTCAGTGGGTAGATTGATATTTAACAAATAATTTCTGCTAGAAACAATCCCCAAATTATGCTTAAATTAACCAAAAAAAAGTTGAAAATCATGTTCTTATCATGAAAATTAGTATCACTGCAACACTTACTAGGTAAACTGAAATATAGTAAAAAGGAATAAGCCAGATTTGCTTATTCATAGAGAGTAATGATTCATTCTTTCAACAAATATTAAAATAGAGCTTCTTCTATATGCCAGATGATGTTTTAAATGCTTGGGATATGGCAGTGAGCTACAAGAGACAAGCCCAGAATGCATGGCCAGGAGTTTAACCAAAGGACTGAGCCCCAAAGTAATGCTGACAAAACTCTGACCCTGCCAAGAATGACCCCCCCCCCCCATTCTTCATTTCACTGTCACTGCCCATCCCTAGCGCCACATGCGGACTCCCTAGGCTTACGCTTTGGGTTCTAAGTAGGATGATGGACAAGAAAGTGGGAAGTTTTTCTTAGAATGCAAGAATGAGGGCCTCCCCGGTGGCGCAGCGTTTAAGCACTGCGCTGTTGAGCTGTCGGCAGCGGAGACGCGAGTTCAACGCCCGGCCAGGGAGAATCCCACATGGTGCGGCAGACCTCTCCTGCCTTGCCCGCTGCTCCCCTCAGCGGTGTATTTCTGATCTGGCTGTTCTGCTCCCCGCTCTGTCTCTGGTGAACCCTCTCGCCGCCCCACGCCTCTGGCCTGTACCCCAGCTTGTATGTATAAATAAAAAATAAATCTTTAAAAAAAAAAAAAAAAGAATGCAAGAATGAAAACTGAAAAGGAAGGGAAAAGAGAAAAAGGGAAGAAGAAGGGAACAGAGAGGGGAAAGGGAAAATAGAGAAGGGGAATGTGAAGTAGGCTTGTGCTTATATGGAATTGTCTCAAACATGAGTTTTAAGCTATGGGGAGAAAATTTTCAGAAAATTATAAAAAAACAAAACCTTTCTTTGCTCTTGTTTAGCTCTCTTCAAATGTTTCTTGTTGAAACTCTGCAGACCTCTTACTTGCTCTACCAGCTCCTGCAGATGTAGCTTTTTTTCTCATTCCTTGTTTCCCAGTTTCTCCATCTGGCCTTTTCCAGGACTTGGGCTTTAATTATCTTTTTTCTTTGTCTGTAGTCACAGGCATAAGTTGCTTGTTCTCAAACCTGGATTTGGCCTCCAAGACACCAATCCAGGCTGAAGGTCCAACAGGGGAGGTTAGTTTATGCAGTTCCCCATGTGGCCACCAGATGGCAGAGTCAGGCCATCTTACATCTAATTATTGGGGTATTGGGAAGATCAGTAGTTAGAGCAAAAGATGTATATTGGAAGGAGGCTGCACATAAGTTCTGTTTTATTTATGGGGTTATTGAAAAAGTTACTAAGTCTGGAATTCATAACCTGGTAAATTTCTGTCCTTAAAGAAGTTAGTTCAATTTTCTCCATTCTTTTCATTTTTCTTACTAAATTAGACCTCTTCAGGCCTAATTAAATCCATTCTTTCTTCTGCCCACATATATAATATAGAATTCACAAAGATTAATCAGAAGATACTGAGTTCTAAAAGACATCTTAGAATATTTGATAACTCAGGACAGCATGCTTATTTATGTTAGTATACTTAGTCTGACTTTCACTTCAATAAAAACTGGTCCATATTCAGTCCTTCCTGGATATACAAATCCATATTTTATTCTATACTATGAAATACAACATAAACTCTGTCCTATTATAGGCATCACTATCTAATCATCTCAAGTCATATCCTAACGAATTATATTTACTTTTTTAAGTCTCCTCAGTACAACTTGGTAAGATTTTTGAAGGTTAAAATCAATTGAAATATGATTAGAAAAAAGTATGAGTGCTCTTGGATGTGTCTAGAAATAAAATAAATAAACAAGACCCAATCACTTTTAAGAAATGACTAGAAAATACTACAGGATGAAATAACTTTTTATAAATCTGACTGCAGAACTGAGGCTGCCAGAGGGCAAGCTTGGAAGATGGGGGCTAAGGTTAGAGGGGGCACAATGGATTATGGTGTAGGTTTATTTTTTAAGATTTATTTATTTATGCATACAAGATCTGGGGTGTAGGCCAGAGGTGTGGGGGAGTGAGAGGATTCTGGGAACAGATCAGGCGGTTTGACTGAAGTACACTGCTGAGGGGAGCGGTAGGCGAGGAAGGAGAGTTCTGCTGTGCCATGTGGGAAGCTCCCTGGCCGGGGATTGAACTCATGCTGCAGTGGCTGCAGATAGCTTCATAGTGCTGAGACTTAACCCCTTGTGCCACCAGGTAGGCCCTATGTTGTAGGTTTACTGGTGACCTGGTGGTGGGAGTAGTTAGGTAATAGACATCTGAGGAGGTGTGAAACTATACCCTTAAATCACATGCAGTATTGTAAATCAACCTTACCTCAATACAAAACAATTTAATAACAAAGAAAAATCCAATATTGGAAAAGTGAATAAAGAGGCAGTCTATCATTTTGCTACTTGGTATTTCAACTGAGAACACTTCTGGAGGACAGCTTGGTAATTAATATATGTCAACATCTGCCTTTTGGCTCAGCAATCAAACTTCTAAGAATTTGTCTTAAGAATATAAATTTTACAGATGCAAAATAATTAATGTATAAAGATGTTAACTAAACACAGAGGGGGAAAATATGCAATCTAAGTATCAATAGGAGATTAGGTATAACAGAGATAGAAAGAGAGAGAGAGAGAGTGTGTGTGTGTGTGTGTGTGTACATATGTGTGTAATATATATTCTGTATACATACATATAATTAATCATTAAAAAGTATTTATTTTCATGAAAACCAAAAAGTAGATAAAAAAAAAAGTCTAGCCCCAAAAGACATATATTGTATTGATCTTTTTATGTCTACCTAGCCATTTGTGTCAATGTGTATGTATACTGAAAAGGTTGGAAAAATATCTAGCAAAGTATTAATAGCAAATTTATGTGAGTTATAGAGATGAGTAGATTTTAAATTTTCCTTTGTACTTTCTTATGCTTAATTTATTTTTGACTGTATGTTTTTAAAAAGTGCCATTTTAATTTTAAGAACAAAACAAAAGAATTAAGTAAGAGGTTTCTGTTATTCCTAAGTCACCTAAGTGGTTTTGGCAATAAAGACAATCTGGTCCATAAAATATTTTAAAATCTAATAATTAAATCTTAGCTTGTTTTACTTGATTAACTTGTCAAAAGTATTTTATTACATTAATAAATTTACAAAAAGGAAACAGAACTCAACTGCATTTAAAATCCATAATTACTATACAAAGGAATATTGTTATTCAGGGAAGTGCTTGTCTAAATTATATATTCTTCCAAATCTTGTATAATATAAATCTTGCCTGTGAGGGAGAAAGAGAAAATAAAAAGTGACCTAGATTGATTCTGAATATTCCCTAATGTGCATAGTTAATATTTGTCACACTAACATTTTATGCTCACAGTTAATTGGAAAGCAGGGTGCTTATAAAGCTTTCAGAATTTAACTTTAAAATACATACAAGTGTTAAAATATAGCACATCTCAGAGACAAAGGCACCAAAGTATTATATTATTGAGAAATGTATATAACTCACACTAGAGGCTCCATTACAGTAGCTGTTTAGAGAAAAAGAGGATTAGGGAGTTATAATCTGCATAGAGAGGGATTTGAAAGAAAGCAAATTAACTCTGCCTCTTGTCTTCCATTCTAACTGAACAGAAATTATGGATAATAGTTATTTAATTAAATGGTTTCTCCTGAGTCTTGTTGCTATGGAATATCACTTAGGATGTAAAAGAAACTGGGTAGAATTACTCTGAAATATTGTGGGTTGGGGAGTGCTAAAAGGTAAAATAACATTTGCAGATTTAGAAAACTCCTTCCAGAGACTTCCTACCTTAAGGTAGGTGAATCCACCTGTTTTTGTAGCCTATATCCATGGAACCCAAAATTACCAGATTATCAGAATCACCAAAAAGCTTTGGAAACAAAAAGATTCTTGGCTTCCCATGCACAGATTATTTTTAAACAAACTCTGGAGACCCAGTTTTGCTTTGGGATTGGTCATTGTTGTTGTTTTGGTTAAGATTTATTTATTTATGCATAAAAGAACTGTGGTGTAGGCCAGAGGTGCATGGTGTGGAGTGTCAGAGTATTCACCAGAGACAGAGTGGGGAGCAGAAAAGGCAGATTTACTGAAATACAACTCACTTACAAAAGGAAAATGGTCTGATTAAAGTATTACAAACATCTTGCCCAAAGCTATAGATTGCATATTTTTATTTTTTTATTTATTTATGCATATAAGAATGGGGAGTGGGGGGGTGAGGGATTCACCAGAGACAGAGTAGGGAGCAGAGCAAGTGGACTGACTGAAATATACTGCTGAGGAGAGTGGTGGGCAAGGCAGGAGAGGTCTGCTGTGCCATATGTGGGTTAGTTCCCTGGCTGGGGATCAAACTCAGATTGTAGTGGTGATAGTGCTGAGACTTAAACCCTAGGTCATCAGGGAGGCCCCAATTTTTGTTGTTCCTTATCCCATGTACCATGGTCAGAGTAACCTTCCCCCTTTCAATTACAAGGAATTTACTCTTACTTTATATATTTTGTCTTAATGGTCTGGACTAATAAAATCATCAGGAACTATGTTTCCATTATCTGAACACTTAGAACTATAGTTTTTGCTACTTGTACTGTGTATTGCAAATGAGGCAATAAGCATGTTTTTTATTTCTTAAGTGGTAGACTTTTTTAAAGGCATAACACAACTGCATTTTGTAAACCATTCTGACAATCAAAAATAAAAAAATTATTTCTTACACCATCTTCCACTGTCACTCAAAAATAACATATATAGAAATAGGAAACTGAAGCATACATATGTGTGCATATATAATATGTAGACAAATACATATATTTACACATATGAAATCAAAACAAAAATTTCACAATACCATACTTACCATTACAATTTGCAATTCACTATCTCCTATTCTGTGCTATTCTATTGCAGATTTTTTAAATGCTAGTCTCAATGCACTAAATTGATTTAATGAGCCCAAAATGGATCATGACCCCAAGTTTGAAAATTACTGGCCTTCAATACACTTATGAAAAGGTGCTAAATATGTGTCATCTGGGAAAAGCAAACTAAAAACGCAATGAGGTATCACTCCACACCCACCACAATGCTTAAAATTAAAAGTCATGGTAATACTAATAGCTGTAACTCTAAGGCCAAGTGTTCTGTGAGCATGGAGCAGCCGTAATTCTCACACACTGATGGTGGAAGTACAAAATGACCCAGTAACTTTGGGAAGTGATTTCTTAGTACCTACAAAAGTTGAGTATAACCCAACAATTCTTCTACATATATAATGGTACAAGAATGTTGACAGCAGCATTTACACTAACGGCCCCCAATAAAACCAACCCATTCTACAAGAATAAAATGAGTATGATTCTACATAGACTGGGTGCATAAATTACGGTGTATTTATATCATGGTTCATTCTCATGTTATTGAATGAGAATTATCGTTCTATAACATGAGAATGAACCAACTACTGCTTAATCCATGACAGGGATGATTTCTCACAAACATATTATTGAGTTAAAGAACAAAGAAGCCAAAAACAAAAGAGAACACAATGTTCAAAAACAGGCAAAATGAACCTCTGATGACAGAAGCCAGAATAGTGGTTACTTTGGCAGAGAGAGGGTGTTAATGAGTAAGAAGAGGGAGTTCGAGAAAATGTGGAGTTCTGGAAATGTATTTCTTTATCTAGGTGTGATACATACATTCTTTGACTTTGTAGAAATTAAGTGAGCTGTGCAGTTATGCAGTATTCTGAAAGTGTCTAAAAATTTTTATTCAAAAAAGTTAAAAGTACATTTTTATAAAACACATGACAGTTTGCCATTAACCTAGATGTTGATCTGTTCTCTAAAGCCACTGTTATAATGAGGTTCCACTGTGCTTTTGAACCATTTTCATCAGTGTTCCCAAGCTGTAATTAAAGTTAGGACCAGTGCATAGTCTAAATTCCCCATACTGATGTCAGTATTGAGGCCGAGGATGAGGGGTGTGGGGGGGGGGGGGCGTGCAGACAGTGAAATTCAACAAAATTATAAACAGAGTAAGAAGAGCCTCCTCTTTGACAAATGAAGTTATGAAACAAGAAATAAGTTTTCTTTGAAGGAGAGACTCAGACTTAAAGTAAATCACTTAAATCTTAAAAATTCATATACTGTATTTGCTTGCTGTTGCTACATAATTATGCCAATTCATTGGCTTAAGCTGATGTCAATTCTATGGGTGTTCACAGTTCAGTAGGTCAAAAGTCTGAACACAGTTTACCTGGGTTCTCTCCTCAGGGTGTCACCAGACTGAAATAAAGGGGGTGGCTATGCCTAACATGTTACTTCCAAGCACACATAGCTGTTGGCAGAGTTCTTTTCTTGTAGCTTTAGCACGCACGGAGGACACAGCTTCAAGGTCACCTGGAGGGCATCTGCTGCAGTTCTCAATTTCTGCTCTTTACACCCTCTTAGAAAAAGGCTCAAACTCACTAGACCAGGCCCACGGACAGGAGAAGGAAGTACTCAACACACATACATGGCGGGAGCAGACCTGGGGGCCACCCCAGAGTTCTGCCCACCACAGATACTTTGTGGTAACAGAATCTAAAGACACAGTCATTTTTCCACCCAGAAGCTAACAAAGACTGACTCCACTACTCAAGGTGAAACAAGACAGCTAGTAAGACTAATCTGTACTCTATCATAAGACAACTGTTTTCTGCTTCATTATTCTGTCATTCAATGCAAAAACATAAGGTTTCTCTTTATTGTCAACTTGGTCTTTTATCCATGTAAAATGTAAAACTCTTTAGTGTCTATCAAACATGAAAGAATTTGAACCATAAACCTTTTTGGGGAGTGGAAAAACAAAATTTAGCCAATCAGAAGATGAGTCAAGATAAAGAATTTAGAACCCATGAAACCATGACTGTCATTGAACCTAGTTAAATGTTGATTGCATAGTTAACACTTGCGAGAATTATCTGTTCGAAAAACAGGATATGAATTTTACAAAGTAAAAATAATGTAAGTTACAAGTGTCAGGAGCTGGCCAAGTGGTGGTGGAGATGATATCAGAGTACTAATCACTTCAACATTCAGAGTCGGAAACAACTGATACTGTCCACACGGTTAATTATGGTTGATATCAATCCAACCTCTTGACGGTTTTCTTATTTTTCCAATAACCTTCAGATAATCTTCAGGACGAATAGTTTTTACATTAATAGCTTACTTAAAGCTCGTTTACATTTTTTTCTTTTAAATTCAAGGAAACTTAGTTTTAATATTTTGTGAAAACAGTATGTACAGAGTGCACAGAGTGATCTCATTCTAATAATTTTTTTATCTGCCATTTTCTTTCTAACCATGGAGTCATCCCACCAGACAGCCAGGCATCCTTCTAAGTAGACATAAGCATAAGGAGACTCTAAAAGGAAACCCAACCAATATTGCTTTTTAAAATTTATTTATTTATATATATTTTGCACCATTGTTCATTTTTGTATAATATTTGCTTTCTCCACTCAGGTGAGTCCCTGTAAAATCCCCACCACCATTTCACCCTTGTACCATCACCTTAGTCCCCTGTGATCTTCCCACCCGTGTTTTGATCCTCTCCCTCCCCTTCCCCTACAGAATGTCTCCGATTTATGGTTGCCTGTTAATTTTGGTTTTTTATTTATTATTATTTCTTTTTCCTGATCCCTTATTTGGGTCCCCTATAGTCTTCCTATAAGTAACACTTTTTTGCTGCTTAGGGAGAATTTAGATGATTTATTGCTTTCTTATATGTATTTTTATAATCACTTGAAATGTTTACAATAAACACATAATTTTCACAACATTAAATATTTCTCTAAAACATTGCAAGACCTTTTTTAAAAATAAGGCCTGCAGGCAGTCATTCCATTTGTCTGCCAGTTGATCCTTCTCTACAAATCCATGAACTTGGCAAGTTTAGAATTAAACTTGTGATTTAAAAATTCTATTCTTAGAAAATTTTGCAAATTATCTTGGTACTCTAAATTCTCATTAACTTTTTGGATTGTGAAATAAATCTTGGAAGAAAGCCAGTTTTATGCATTCTAATGGTATAATCTAATCAGCTGTGATAGATTAAAGATGGTGTTCAGCTGCTGAAGGCCCCATGACTGCAGAGCAGCATAGAACTTATGTTCCTTCCCATTAGCCAAGGACATTCCCATTAACTGGTGCCCACATCATAAAAACCCTCCAATTGCTGAGGGGGTATGTCCTTGAGTCATCCTTGCACAAAGACATTGTTCTTCCCTGTATCTCACGTTGCTATACTACTTGAAGGCAAACAGTATTTTACTCCTGTTTTAAGAATATCAAACATAGCAGTCCAAATTCTTGAATATTTCAAGTTTTTAAAAATCACATACAAATATGCAGGGCTTCCCTGGTAGCCTAGGGGTTAAGTCTCAGCACTATCACTGCAATGGCCTGAGTTTGATGCCCGCCCAGGGGACCTGACCCACATGGTGCAGCAGACCTCTCCTGTCTAGCCTGCTGCTCTCCTCAGCAGTATTTCAGTCAGTCCATCTGATCTGCTCCCCACTCTGTCTCGGGTGAATTCTCTCACCCCCCTCTACCCCAGTTTTTGTATGCATAAATAATTTTTTTTAAAAATAAATTTTAAAAAAATACAATCTATAGCTTTGGGCAAGATATTTGTAATACTTTCTCATCACACCATTTTCCTTTTATAAGTGAGTTGTACGGAAAGTTATGGATTAACTTTACTCCATACTCTTTTCTATTCATTATTGCTGATAATTGTTAATTAGTTTGCCCATTTCCATTAATCTCTCCCCAAAGCAATCAACTAGCAAATATATTTAATCTTGAGATGCATATTGTGTATGCATATATATGCATAATTTCAGTGTGTTTTCTTTCTGAACTAAATTGCTTGTCTGATTTAGGCCCATCACAAATGTTCACATATTCCCACTGAAATAGAGTGGAATATAAATCAGCATCTATTAGCCAAAATACATTTTCTGGTTTAAATTTTTTAATATAATAATTTTTAGACCTTTTAGACCATACCCAAATATATAATTTAAAACAATATGGGAACAAATGAATGAAAAGAATTTTAGAATTAGAAAATCAATAATATATTTCAACATAGAAAATGAACTGTAAAAATTGGAATCTAAAAACAAAAGCAAAAATGAAACAGTAACAACCAGTTGGCAAAATAGCAAACACCAGGAGTTAGTTCTATGAATAAAATTTGAAAATCCCCTTTGTTGCACGTAAAATGAGAAAGATTAAAAGAGGAAAGAAATGAAAAGAGAAAGAAAATAGCATGCAAATAGATCAATAACTTTCAAAGTAAATTAAAACAAAGACATTTCTTAAAACTTTTGGTAAGAACTATAAATCATTATCTGTATAAAAACAGTATTTTGGAAGGTATATCAATGGAAAATTGATGACAAAGTTACCATAAATAATTTAATAATCTACATTAAAACAAATTTCTAAAGACAATAACTCACAACTCTCATTTACTTAATGCCTTAAAAAAGCAAATAGACAAATAAAATTGATTTGTTTATTCTCCTCTTTTGGGCTAATCATTTATTCTTAATTCCTTTTAGTATTTCCTAAAAGGGCATTATTCTACTAGTTTGAAATAATATTTAGAAGGAGCAGCCTATATGAGCCATTAGTTTTAGAGTACACTAACTGAGGAGGCTTCCTTTCATTCTAGGAAACAAAATGTACTAGTAAGAGTTGGGAATGTTTCTCCTCTTCTTTCCCTTCTAGCACACTAGTCATTAAAACACCAACACAGTTTTAGTCCAGAGGCTGTGGCTATTCTTTCCCTCAGTCCATTTTTATATGACATAGCTTGACACTGCAACAAAAATATTCCAGAATTAAAAATTATAGCTGACAAACTTACTTTTTACTTGTATGTGGGAAAATATATTTCTTTACACTCATGTCTACCCAGAAACCCAGCCTGCACTGTGTGAGCTTCATGAAACATGGTGTATCTATTTTCATTTCATTCTCAGAATGACTATACTCAAAATGCAAGACAGGTGAAAATAATTCCGTTCCCTGTTTTCACAGCATTTGAAAAAGACTAGTTAACATTTACTGAGCGCGCAACAAGCTAGGTGTTGTGATGGATGATTATATACAATATTGGATTCAACCCTTAAACCCTATATGGTAGGTATTACCCCCAAATGAGGAAGTTGAGGTTCAGAACAGTTAACTTTACCCTCCCAATATTACACAGCAAATAAAACTCAAAACCAGGTTTCAAACAAGGGTTTTCTTAACTTCAGGGTCTGATACATATATTTCTACTCCATCATTTACAAAGAATGTCCACATACACGCACTTGTATAGTCCATGTTTTTCACTTTGTTAGCGAATCACTGTAAGTCTAGTTGGAAAGAACTAAGACCTGACTTGAACTTAGTAAAGAAATTCCAATTAACAGCATCCCTAGCTTTTAGTTAAACTTGTATGTAGACAGATAAGTCACGACTCTAAGCAACCAGCTATACTGCTGGGTAGTCGCCAGTGTTTAAAGTTCTATATTAACTCAAGGACAACATGTCTTTTAATGGATTCCTATCCATAGGTGTCATTCTCTTAAAAAAACTAAGAATAATTTTCAATCCTTTCCATGTTAAAATTATTCAAATGGCTGCAGACATTTTTGCTCATTTCACATCTTCTGTTCAGTTAGGGTATTTCACTCAAGAGAACAGAACCATGAGCTCAAACAAAAGGCAAAAGGAAAATGTAAGCCAAAAAAAAATGTAAGCAAAAGGCACATGTAGTGGCTTGTGAATAAATGAAACTGAGATTATACTTCAGGCATGTCTTGATCCAAAGGCTCAAATGATTTCACCAGATTATAGGTTCCCTTAACTATCCCTCTACACTCATCAATGTAGCTTCATTCTCAAGCTCACTATGTGATAATTCCACAGCCAATAGATCCAGATGTATATTTTTGTAAGGTTCCATCTGATTCAAAAGTGTTTGCCTCTCTCCCAGAAGACCCATAGAGTCTTTACTGAATTTTATTGGCTCTGATTAGTTCACATGCCCCTCCATGAACCAATCATGCAAGACAGGGAAACACAACACTATTCCTACCCAACACCACAGATGGGTGCAACTACTCCACCCAAAATGCAAGGATGAAGACTGGGGATAGGGAGAGTTTCCCAGGCAAAAATATTAGTTGTTCTAGATTTCTTCCTCGGTTTCAGTAGAATTTGTCAGTCATCTTCTTGTAATGTGACTAGAGAATTGAATTTAGAACTCCAAATGTGTCTAAAACAGCCCAGATTACATGAAAAGGAGAATAGTTTCTCCACAGTTCTGTTTCATTTCTATTTCAAGTTTATGTCATTATATTGGTAAGTCAAGGAATTTCCCTTTCTGAGAGTTGTTCTTGCCCAAGTACTGAGCACTCACTGTTTTGCTAATTGTGTCCCCAGCCTTTTCCTAATGAGATATCACTCCACAACTGTACCTCTTACTATGACTTCTGCACCTTGACAGCTTTCTAATTTGGAGGCTGTTTCCCTTGAATTTTGTTATGACATAGTACAAGCCAGATGCATTTGGCCAGGAAAAAATATTTCAGAAAACCCAAATCAGAATGGCCTAAACAATGGGAATGATTTATAATTTCCCTGAACAGGAAGACACAGCATGAGACAGCTCCGAGACAATTCATTTGTCAGCCCAACAACATCATCAGGACCTGATTCCCTTCCATCTTTTTCCTCTGCCATCTTCAGTGTTGAGCCCAGCAGCTCCAGGGATTCTAATATGCCTTCTGCCATTTCAAGGACCACACACAACCGAGGTCAGCACCTCTACCAAACCAAACATCCCTTCCCAGGCCATGAAACCTTCCCCAGATGTCCTTTCCTTTGCAGCAGCCCTCAACTCACAGCTCACCAGCTGAAATTCATCACAGTCATTCCTAAACCAATCACAGACCAAAGTGTTAGACAACCATGAGCGGCTTATGAAATAGGACCACATGAGGAAGAGGATCAGACAAAATCTTTCATCAAGGATGGATTGGGGGTGTGCTGCTGGGTAGGTAACAGGAAAAAAGTCAAATCGTTCATACTCTCATCACTCAGAAATAGATCTTATTAACATTTTGGTGTTTTTCCTGCCAAACTTCTTTTTCCTTTTTTGGCTGGTTCACTTAAAAATGATTTCATTCATTCATATGTTTAAGGGGCATCTACTGAGGACTGACGATATTCTACTTCTGTTCTAGGCAAGAGAGATAGGGTGGTGAAGAGGCAAGGAAACAAATTACTACACATTTTTTTTTCAGGCCATGTTAGGTTCTGAGGAGGTTAATTTAAAAGAGTGAGGAAGGCACAGTGGGGTGAGCAGAGACAAAGTTGAGTGAGCCACATGAGGAAATTGAATGGACATGCAGAGGGCTGAGAGCAGCACAAGATCACGTTCAAAATCAGTAGTGACTAGCAGCGAGAGCGAGGGAGAGATAAGTGACAAATTTGCAGAATGGTCAGGAACCAAGCCTATGGGGTCTGGCAGGCCATTCTGAGGACGTCAGTTTTATTCTGGGTGAGAGGAGAAGCCACTGGTGGGCTGAGCAGGCCAGACAGGCTCTGGTTTCCATTTTGTGAGGCTCACACGGGGCTGTTTTGTGGAGAAGAGATTCTGTGGAGGCAAGATTAAGGAAGCAAATTTTTCAAGAATCTCTGACAGCTTTTTAAATTCATTTTTTCCTTATTTACACGAACAATGGTCTCTATTCACTAACTTCTCCTGTTATCTGTGACTCTGTTCCGTTGCTTGTTTTAGATTAGCATTGTCCCAGAGAAACAAAACATGAGCCACATGTGAAATTTAAAGTTTCTAGTGAAAAAAAAAAGAAAAAGGTAAAATTAAATTTAATATTTTATTTACCCGCATAGCCTAAATATTTTAATCTCTAAATAATCAATATAAAATCAATATAATCAATATAAAATTCTAATGAGATATTTTACCATCCTTTCCTTGTGTTAAATCTTTGAAATTTAATGTATATTTTACCTACAGAACACTAACCACAAGTACTCAGAAGCCATTATACCAATTGGTCCTGGAAGTTGAGAAAATAGTTTCCACCTTATCTTTATTCCTTCTAATATATTCCTCATGCTATTTCATGCCTATAATATATCAATTGTGTACTTAATTTTATAAATATTTTAATTATAAAAGATCTGGCTAACTTGGTTGGTTGGTCATGGTCTTATTCTGTTGTCTCTTTAGATAAACTTTTTTATTTTCCAACATTTTAATTCAAATCACCTTGATATACCGGCTCTACTTCAGTATCTTTATTTGAAACAGTGGAATGTTGATTGTTTATAACCTTTATCTAGATAAATTTATTAACCTTAGAAAAGATGTGAAACTTGACTATTTTTTCATTCTCTTGGGTTTTTGACCTAAATTTGATTTAGTCATATAAGTAGTTTCATAAACATCACCCTTCACATAGGTAAAAGAATACAAGTTTTCTTTGAAATTTAAAATGAACATTTAGCCAGCATAAAATTAAATGATCAGGTAGAAAAATGCTGATTAATCAGACTACTTAGAGAATAAGATGGCTTTGTTAATTGAATTCTCAAGTTAATGTTTGTTCCTTACTATAAAAAAAACTTTTCTAAAATATATTAAGCAGATTACCACTTGAATAAGTATAGTCTACTGATCATAATAGAAGTTTCTTTTACGATTCAAGAAGTTGTAACCCTCCGTGTTATTTTTGTAAGTAATTACCATCATGTACAAAGATATAAAGAAAAGAAAATCCAATTATTTAAGATCTTAGTTTAGCTGAGGTCTGGCCTGAATTCCCTATGGCATGACAAATAAGGATAATTACTATTTTATAAAAGAGTCAACAAGGGTGGAGCCCGTAGGAATGCTTTGGGCTGAACAGAGGAGCCTCACAAAGCAGTTTATCCATATATGGGTTTGTTTGCCTCGCCATGTCAGGACTCCCGAACATTATGCCAGTTGGCACAGGTTTGGTGACCCCACAATGCCAGCAAAGACCCCTCCTCCCATATTACCACTAATAACCATTTTTAACAGACTTATCTTGTGGCCTTAAGATAACTTACAAAAAGAAACATGTCATCCATTTCCAGACAAAACAGGAGGAAGGCAAAAAGGCAAAAGATAAAATTAACCAAGGCTGTCCGCATTTAAGAGTTTTCCAGGAGACACCCTCCTATGATTAGTCGTGGTGTCATTGGCAGGCCTGTGTAACCTGACCCACACAACACCAAGTATTTCAACTAAAAGAGTGAGCATCCTGAAGAGTCTACCAATAGAGAAGCGAGGAAGAATGGGTCCGGGGAAGGCAAACAGCAGCAGTCAGAGCACAGTTGTGGGAAACCGGACACTGGCTCCTGAATCCCTGCCCCTGGCTGCTGGGTAGAGGGTGAGCAGCAGACAGATCAGCAGGAGAGAACACAACGGGCACCAACAGGTAACAAGGCCACGTCCCCACCCAACACCCCAAACCACACATGCCTCTTCCGCTCTTTCTCTTTGACATTGAAAATTCCCCCACGAACATTTGCTTCCAAGGGAATAATTTCTGACTGTTCTTTCCACCTCTCTTTCCCCTGAAATCTATTCTAACTAGCTGAACCATGGATCCCAAGGGACAAAGATGATGCCATGACTCACTCCATGCCAGTCATCTCAGCAGTAGGGTGGGCCCTTGATTATCTTAAAATAGAGATTCCATCATAAACTGAAAGAAAAGTCTCACTGCTTTGGCTGCTCAAACAAAGCTCCTTTAAATGAATTGGAATCCCCACAAAAACACCGCCCACTCACCCTCTACTTCTGTAGTTAATCCAGGCCACGTTCCACTTGCCTCTCGCACCAGCCTCTCCTGTTTCCTCCAGTGTCCAAACATGGCTCCATACCCCGACAGCGCTGTACACAGGAGCATCCTCGACCTGCTTCCCCAACTCAGTTCTGAACTTGACTTTGCACCTTTGTCTCCAGCATCCCTCCAGATTTTAAAACATTCTCCCCTCTAACCTCAGACACCCTAAACTTTGTCTTGTTCCTGGGTGACAACTCCTGCTCTGGTGTCATCCCACCTCGAAGAGGGAATTAGCTACCCCTAACTGTCCACGCTGTGCTGACAGCAAGGAGGGGGGCATCAATCTTTTGGAGCAAATCTCTCAAAAGTGAGTCTCTGCCCTGATTCTGGCTGGGAATACTGGGAGGTGCCCTTGGGAGGGAGCACTGAAGATGCCACTGCTGGGCTCTGTGTACTTGACAGTCCCTATGTCCCTGAAGCCATGTGTGTGGTTCTGGAAGAATTTTAAACATAATTCCTGCACAGGTAAGCTCTCTTCCTCCTCCCCTTTGGAGGAGAGAATGCTGGGACAGAGGAGAATGCAGGGCAGATAGAGGCAGAGAGACAACATCATCAGCAATCTCTACATTTCTCAGTCTGGCTGAGAAATGAACTATGATGTGACTGCAGAAAGTGGTCAATGTTTGACCCCGGAAGGAAGGAGCAGAGGAGGCAAGGCCCTTGGTGACCAGACCCATGCCTTTTGCGCCATTGTCCCCACAGGCCACTCCCTTCCTGTGCCTGCATTTTCTCACAAACTGCGGGTTCAACTACACCTGAGAAAAGAAAGAAAATATTGTACAAAAATGAACAATGATTTAAAATATATATAATTTTTTTAAAAGAAGCCAGGTTATGTCCTGATTAAAAATAACTGAAAAAGCACAGCAAATATTTTTCACTCATGTTGCATCTTCTAGGAGTCTAGCAGTTCTCCTCCTGGGCTAAGCAGCACATCTCTGTGTAAAACACGCTTCCACAATCCCCACAGTAGTGAGGTGTGCTCTGGAGATGCCACACCCACAGGCGAAGGCTTCCATCCAGAGGGAACGCCTGTCACTTCCATGCCTGACTCACAGGGCGCAGGGAGGCCTGCGCAGGCCCAGATTGGTGAGAAAATGACACCTCTTGTTATCTACCTTCTCCGTATCTCAGTTCCACAGAGTGGCCCCTCTATTTACAATGCCCCAGCCCCCACTCCTTTCCTTCGTTAACTTCTATTCCCCTCAGCTACTCCTCATGCCCCACTCCTACACCCAGGCTAACGTAAAAATTCATCAATATCAGTACATTTGTCACATCGTGTTATTCTCTCTCTCACAAAATTATATGCTTGTAAAGGTGTATAACCTTTTTGTCACTTGAAAACAGTACTTTATATTTTTTTATTATTGTGACTTTTTTTTTCTTACGTCATTGTTCATTTTGTACAATATTTTATTTCTCCCTTCAATGTAATCACCCTAAAACTCCTACCACATCACCTGTGAACTGTCATCATAGTCCCTTGTGCACTTCCCCCTATATTGACCCTATTCCCTCCTCCTTCCCTGCTGGTTGTCTCATATTTATAATTTATCTACTAGTTTTGTCTTTTTTTCTTCTGATCCTGAAGGTATTTAATTAACCTTTTTCTAAAGAAAAAAAAAAAGATTTATTTCTTTATGCATACAAGCTGGGGTGTGGGCCAGAGGTGTGGGGGGGGAGGGTAAGAGGATTCACCAGAGACACAGTGGGGAGCAGAACAGGCAGATTGACTGAAATACACTGCTGAGGGGAGCAGCGGAGGCAGGAGAGGTCTGCTGTGCCATGTGGGAAGCTCCCTGGTCGGGTATCATACTCCTGCTGCAGTGGTTCCGGGTAGCTTCATAGTGCTGCACTTAACCCACTGCACCACCAGGGAGGCCCTAACTTACCTTTTTTAAATTCAAGTATGGAGTCCAGCT
This sequence comes from Scalopus aquaticus, assembly GCA_004024925.1. Lineage (NCBI taxonomy): Eukaryota > Metazoa > Chordata > Mammalia > Eulipotyphla > Talpidae > Scalopus > Scalopus aquaticus. The sequence goes on along the minus strand of PVIJ01006478.1, from coordinate 2,499 downwards.
TGTGGCATACTAGTAAAGGACTCATAAATGTGTGATAAATGACTAAGGAAACACAGCAGCGCAAGGAGTACCAGGAGCAGCCAGAGGCACAGAGCACGGGGCATCAGAACAGACCCACACTCAGTTTGAAGATCAGCCTCATCTGTGTGGCCAGACCAAACTCTACACTTGTAAATCTGCTAAGAAAGAAGAAACAGGGAGTAGTCTAGGTTTTTTGTTTCAGTTCAACTAGTTTTGCTTTGCTTCCTTTTATCTCAGCAAGAGACAGACAGCCCAGTGCCTGGAACACTGTAGGGCTATGCATGTCTTAGTTTCTTGGCCTTTCTTGAGAAAGAAAATGGACAAACAAAACTCCTTTGCACAAAATAAGCATGTACATCTGTGACTTGTAGTTTATTTTTTATTAGGAACTAATATATGACCCACAGCAAGATTTTGAAATAAAATTTTGAATACACTATAGTATGAATTTAAAAATTAAAGATCCCTTCCTTGTCTCCCTCAGTCCCCAATACTCTCAAAGTAATGACTGCCAACAGCGTATTCTTCCAGAAATTCTTTAAGCATATTGTATGCATATACATCGATGTACGATCTTTTCCTTGAAGTGAGATCACACTCTATATATTCTACGACCTGCTTTCTCTTCACTGTATAGCTTGAACATCTCCTATCAATATATATGGGTCTCTCTCATTTTAAAGCTGAATAGTGAGAAAAGGAAACAAGTCAAACTCCTAACAATGAGCCACAAGTTGCTGGAGCTGGACTTTTAAATGTCTTTCAAAGGAAAAACAGTCTTTAAGACATCTCTTCAGGAAACAGTGAGAAAACTGAGTTCATATTCCAGAGAAAATCCAGAGGTCATCAGAAGGGTTATATCTGGTCAACACGATGAAACCACTCATCTTTGAACTGAAGATAAGAATCTGAGAAAGTAAATAGTTTCCCTAGAAAATGCTGCATATGATTCTATTAGGGGGAGGAAAATCTGATTTCAAAGGTCCTGAATTCAAATTCTTTGTCATGTTATATAAAAGGCATCTTCTTTTATTTACTCATAAACAGAGGATATGAATTAAAGGTCCTCTGCATCAACTTAGACATATTCGCATGTCCGGTTTTCTGACTCAAAATCAGGACTTAGCTGGGGAAAGCCTTTTCTGCTGTCCTTTGACAACCGTCACCCAGGCCACAGTGAGCACAGGCACAGTCCAGCTGCAATCTGCGCCTCATTCAAGAATGACTCCCCTGCCACAGTCCTTGCTCTGGGCACTCTCTCCTCTCCTGTGGTTGGGTCAGAGTGGATCAGGTCAGACTCCAAAACCAAGCACTGACCTCTGGCTCTCTGCTGGTGCCCTCTGGAGAAGCCGATTCCTGTCCCTAATGGGACATCCCAAGTATAGGAAGGCATGAACCAACCCACAATCCAGAGATAAATCTCTTGGGATGGATCCCAGCTCCTAAATACAAGCCCCCATGGGCCCACAGCATCTCCAGTTCCAGATAGGGGGGAGAGTCAGAGCACACAAGGCCATAGACTCCTCAGGACACCACACAGAGCTGAGCAGCCTCCAGAGGCAGCCAAGTGCAGATGCAAAGAGCTCAGCCAGCAGTCAGGCTGCCTGGGCTTACAAGCGACTCTAATTCTTTTTTTTTTTAAGGATTTATTTTTTATTTATACATACAAGCTGGGGTACAGGCCAGAGGCAGGGGGCGGCGAGAGGGTTCACCAGAGACAGAGCGGGTAGCAGAACAGGCAGATCAGAAATACACTGCTGAGGGGAGCAGCAGGCAAGGCAGGAGAGGTCTGCCGCACCATGCGGGATTCTCCCCGGCCAGGCGTCGAACTCGCATCGCCGCTGCCGACAGCTCCACAGCGCAGCGCTTAACTGCTGCGCCACCAGGGAGGCCCGCGACTCTAATTCTTAAGCTGGAATATTTGACCTAAGACTTTGTCACCTCAGTTGGAAGACAGGATTAATAGTAACACTTACATAGTAAGGATGCATAAAGTAAAACTTTATTTAGTAAGGTTAATTAATCCACATTATGTGTTTAGCACCAGGCATGAAATACAGTGAAAACTGAATAAATGTTAATGGGGATGATAGTGATCATAATAATAGCAACGATGAAGCTAGACCTTTCCCAAAAGTTTTTGGAATTCCTGACTTCCTCGAACAATTAGCCCATTCCCTCCATTGCCTTTACTATATATCAAAGAATGAGATGGCCTGGATCCTTCCAGAAAAAAGACACCTTGAAAAAGCTATGGCAGCGCTGTTAAATGATCACCTATATATTGAAAATGATGAGGACAAAGAAACAAATAACCTATAAAGGAAAGCCAATCAGGCTGACATCAGATTTCTCTGAAGAAACACTACAGGCAAGAAGAGATTGGAGGGACATATATAACACACTACATGCCAACAAATGTCAACCAAGAATACTCTACCCTGCAAAGCTCTCATTCCGTTATGAAGAAAAAACATG